>JAJOZX010000512.1:150000-160000 GCA_023014485.1 Bathynomus jamesi | reverse complement strand
ATTTATACTGACGAAACAAAAGGAATGATCAATGGAAAACTACGAGTACTTACACTGTCGTCAATCAAAGAAAATTCCAAATACTGCAAAATTAACCTACTTACCCGTCGGTGCTCTCGTCGTTCTGATTTTAGCTCCTGTTGATGTAGTTGCTGTTGTTGCAGTAGTTGTAGTCATCGATGATGTATACTGCTGCGTAGAAGCATTTGCCGTGGATCCATCTGTGATAGAATCCAAAACGAGGTCACCCGACTCAAGACCAAATTCATGGACAAATTCCTGCGTGCTCGTAACTCCTGTAGAGGTGATGTCACTTCCTGGAGATGAGTAAAACTCGTCTTCATATCTGGGAAAATTCAAGGTCGGTTCGTAAGACGCTAAAGCGGCGTACAGAATCTTAATTTTAGAGGTGGTATCTTTAATTCCTTGACACTCACTTCCTCTTCCTGACACTAGAGAGAGGAGTAGTAGGGTGGCATTCCTCATAACTTTGATCTCTTCCTTCACATCATCTTGGAACTTCTCAAAACTTATTTGATGATCGAGAACAATCGATTCCAATCTCGTCATCCTTTCTACGATAATGTTGACGTCGTTCAAATTCGGTTGATCGAAATGTTTAGTCGATATATCGTCAATCTTATTTGAAATGGTATTTTTACTCAATCGAGATATTATCGTTTCACTCTTCACGACACGTATTTCGAACATCCTTGATAATACTACAACGCAGACACACCAAATTCGAAACGCTGCCACACCCATAATGTGGGTTGATGCCCTGAAAATAAATAAATAAAAAAACCCACTATGCGATTCCCATACACTTCGACAAGTTAAAGATTACACTTCTCACGCATGTACAAGACGCAGAAGGCTCGCTCCATCCTTAATGCATGCGGGCAACGTATAGACTGATTAAATACAGGAAAAGCTTAAATGTTTTTAGTTAGTGTTGTATCAAGATCACATAGCATAGAACCGCATACACTTCGCATTTGACTGACATCTTCGCGCATACGACAATATCAAACCATAAGCCTGCAGTATTGAAGTGCGATACAAAAAGTAAAAATGAAACAACAACAGAAGATCGAAATTGCAATTGATATACTCCTCCACCTTCTGCAAAAGAACCTCTCTCTCTCTCTCTCTCTCTTTGGGTGTGCACGGTGCCGCTTACTACAACGTACTGTTGACGCCGAGATGAAGTTGTGTCATATTTGCTTTCAAACACACACACACACACACACACACACACACACACTCCGTCTTTCTTGTCTTTAAAAGAATTGTCTTTCTTAAAAAAAACAATGCAAGAAAGCACTGCGCGCGCATTGTTACGCAACTGGAATAGTCAATATTTGCAAGAACGAACAAGGCCCCTTAAAAAAAAAAAAAATATCTTTTTGCATATTTAAACTTAATTAAAAATTTTTCAAAAGTAAAAGAATGAAGGAACTTTTAACGGTTTTTTAATTAAATTTTTCATTAAGAAAATTGCCGTGCATGTTTGGATCGCAATATTTACATGGTTTTTAATAAGAATTATCAAGTTTTATAAAGCAGTTGTATGTAACCTGTAATTATTATTATTATTATTATTATTATTTTTATTATTATATAACTAACTAACTAACTAACTAACTATATATATATATATATATATATATATATATATATATATATATAAGCATGAGGACAAGAAAATGTGCAGACTACACATACGCAACAAGTATCCTAGATCATTAACAAAGCGTGTCAAATATTTTTAGCTACTTCTCTGTACAATTGCTTTATTGCATTTAAAATTTAGATATGTTAGCGTACTGCAGTTAAAAACTTTGATTCATTCATATATATATGGGATGAATCTCGCAATTCAACACGTGAACTAAATGAATGATGCAAATCCACAAAGAAAAGGAAAAAATTATTCCAAGGTCTTTCGTGTATTCAACAGTACTCCTCGTCAGGGAATAAAGGGAAAAGGTAAGATAACAAAATATATGCCTCTGTACATCAAAAAAAAATTAGTAAGAGGTTAGCGAAAGGTTAACAAGTGATAAAGGGCAAAAGATAATTTAACAAGATATTGTCAAAAAACTTCACTTTTCTACGTGAAGGTCAAAATATGATAATAAAAACCCACTCTAATAGACAGAGTTTATTTCCACAACAGTTTCGATGCCCACTGGCATCCTCTTCGGGTGGATACAGAAAAACCCGAAGAGGATACCAGTAAGCATCGAAGCTGTTGTGGAAATAAACTCTGTCTATTAGAGTAGGTTTTTATTATCAAGATATTGTCAATTTTATACGTTCCCGAACTGTTATTGAAATTATTTTAAAAATGGCTGAAAACACATTCTAGAATATTCCTTTTAATTATATCTTTGTTTTTAAAAAGAACTTTAGAATTAGCTCAATACTATGATGATTACAGCTATACGTATGGTTAAACAATACATTATAATTATTTGCTATTCTACAGGCGTATTTATGCCATTTTAATATAATTATAACTATTTTTATCCTGACCATCATCCCTCGATAAGATCTTTCCTCTTTTTTCTGTTTCTCAGAGAATTTTTAGATTCTAAGTTACGCAAAATCATGAATATTCGTACTAAATTATGTTATTCTATTCCAGTTCTACAGGGTGTTTCACAATGTCTTGTCACCCCCAGTAAAATATTAAGTGATTTTCGTTTTTTTAGACCCATTTATCAGTTGGATGGGCTGCCATGGGTTTATCTTTTACAGTTTCTGTAGTGAACAGTTTCTTTTCCCATCTCAACAGGGTTCATTTTGGAGGAGCTGCACGATTCAATCGGTCGTGAATATTTTCAATGGTTTTACCATTATGTGGTATAGTTGCTGCTATCACAGTTAGTATTTTACTGGGATGACAAGACATTGTGGACACTCGGTACATAACTGTCTTAGGAAAGCTAAGAAAAGGTATTATAACAGTGTAATTATAAATAAATTTGACCACAAAAATATCCTTAACCTACTTCACCACGTAAATTTTAAATATCTTCCGACCTTGCCTGAAACAATTGGCATCATCGTAGTCTTTAAGTATAATAATACGGTTGAACCTCACCTGATAAAGAATAGCCCGGATAATGTTGTTGGCTGTGTGTGTTCGATCGGATGTACACAATGTAACTCAGTACTTGTTAACCTTTTGTTAATCTCTTTTTACTATTTTGTTTTCATGTACATAGGTATATATTTTGTTATCTTGCCTTTTCCCTTCATTGCCAGACGAGATGTACTGTTGAATACACGAAAGGCCTTGGAATCATTTTTCCTTTTCCTTGTGGGTTTGCAGCATATCATGTATGGTTTCAGCATTCAGCAAAGTAATTTTATCGATAATAAATTAGTCTTTTGCTAAGAGCAAAGTTATTATTTCACTGAAAGAAAGATTGTAACTTTTATTTAACCTATATTAGTTAAGTTTTAACCAGAGAAGGCCAGTGTGGGACCGCACACATAGCGACTAGTGTCGGGTCTACGTAACCCCATAATGTAACTTGCAATTATAGACCGAAGTCAATAATTTATTGTTATTAGACACTGTCTAATACCCCTTAGACATTAGACATTAGACATTGAAATTAGACATTGGCTAGTAACAGGTTAATTTCTGTTACTGTCTAATAGACAATAACAGAAATTAACCTACTTAACGTAAAGGATATCATTTCCAGAAAAACGTGTGTATTTTTATTTTAATAGGTGACGACGCTGGCCTTCTAGGTTAAGAAAGTGTATTTGAACTTTCTTTGGTTTTGTGTTGCTGAATGGTTAGTAAGGTACACATTACACAGCCAGTAAGTCTTTCCATGAAACTTTCAATATTTTTTGGTAAATGTACGAAAACAAACCTTTGATATAGATAAAAGCCATTATTTTATTCTATAAAATACTGGGTCCAATTTTCTTACTAATGAATCTACGTACCCATTTTTCGCTATGTACCAACAAAATATGACTCCAAAAATTATGACTCCAAAGCACACTATTTCTGATGAGAAACTATAAAAAAAGTATAATAAAAGAATATACCTTTTGATTAGATTTCGAACACCTGTGTTCAAAATCTAATCAAGAAATATAATGAAACTAGGACCACCAATGATGATAAGAACAGACTAGGAAGACCATCAAAGTTATCAAAATTTAACACTGAATACGTAAGGATTGAATCAATGAGAGGCAGACGTAAACCCAGCAGCTACTTTATAGCAGAACTGAAGGAACTACGAGTACCAGTGGTGAAGTTGGCCTACCCACAGTCAGAAAGGGTTAAAAGGAGGGCTGCGATAGATTATAAGGAATGTCAATGCCAGTTTTATTTACAGGGCTTTTTACTGCAGTTCAACATTTTATGAAAATGAAAATGAAAATGAAAAGGTTTATTGGCAGACTATGTCCATATGACAAATATTATTAATACAATGGCAGTTCATATACTAAGGATAGAAATAAGGGGTTCCAAAAACTTTAGCCCCATTTGCAGCTTACATGTTTACTTATATCGAAATAGTTTTTAGTGGTTATAAAAATATATAAAATTCTTTATTTATTGCAGGTATTAAAATTACTCTAGCTGATAAAGTGATAATATAATGGCTTCTCAATTAATTGGTGATTCGGAGAGGCAACGTGTGATAGATCGCATACGAGCAATAACATTTCGGGAAGCTCGTGATGCTGGAGCCACCTTTACAACACGTTCATGGGTTGCCAAAAAGTTGCGAAGAAGTGAGGACTTCGTCAAAAGAAATTGGAATAAAACTTTGGATGAATGTGAAATGGATACAACCAAATCTGGGCGCCCAAATTTGCCACTCTCTCAGGAAACAAAGGACATCATTGAACGCGGTACGCGTAAGCGGAAAAACAGCTGTGCTAAACTTTCTAGAGAGATCGAAGTGTTGAGAGGAAAGAGCGTTAGTGATGAGATCATTCGACTGTACCGTCATAGGCAAGGTTTAAAGCGTTGACATGAACTTCCAAAGCCAAGAAAAACTCAACTTAACATCGATGAAAGAATGTGGTTTGCCCATTATCTTGAAGATTGGGATGTGGATGATTTCATGCATTTAGCTGTCTCCGATGAATTTTTTGTTTACGTAACACGTCGGCCTAACTACCAAAATGATCGAGTGTGGGCCACAACACCAGATGAAATCGATGACAATGAACATTATCGCGAACTATTAAAAAGTCCAGACTGTGTTGGTGTGTTTGTTTTGTTCACTGCAAAGAAGCTCATGTGGGTGCTGAAGCCAAATGGTCAGAGTTGGGATGGACAGTATTTTCGTGATATTATTCTATCCCAGCATGTCATTCCTTTTCTAAGAAACCCAAACAATGTTATGGATGTCGATCAGGTCACACTTCTGCACGATAAGGCACCCTGCTTTAAGGCATTAGCCACTCAACAGTTGTTGCGGAACCATGAGATCGATTTCTTTGGAAATGAAGAATGGCCAGGAAATTCTCCTGACTGAACGTCTGTGAACACATTGGATCAGTTATAAAGGACAAGGTTGAATGTATCTTGTTTCAAGAACCTGCAGCAAATCGATTTTCGAAGGATACAATGACGCAACACATTCAAACTATTTTAGCAAATTTGCGTAACGATCAAGATCTATTCACGTCACTTTTGGCAAGCTACCCCAAGCGAATTCAGGCTGTCTTGGAAGCCAATGGCGGAACACCAAGTTTTAATTGTTTCTCATTAAATGCAGGATTAAATTCTCTTTTGTAAGGTATGTTTAGTTTTACTGTACCTCTAATGGTTTAGGCCATGGGCTGGGGGGCTAAGGTTTATTGGAGCCCCGTATATACAATTGATTAGAAATAATAATGTAATGTCGAAGTTAAGTGGAGCTACAGACAGACGTTTTCGTACCAAGAATTCCATAGCTTAGAGGATAAATGGCAGGACTCATGGATAGCTTGGATAATCGGGTTGGTTGATTTTTTTAATTCTTTGCATTAGACTGTATTAAGCATGTCTTATTACCTCCGGGAAGCTCGGGACATTGCGGGTAGCAAACATTTGCGAAGCTGAGCATCTCGGGTAATTTATGTAAGAGTCTAAAAGACCTGTTGTACAGCAAATTTAGGGTTCTGCCAGAACCTTTTTTATAATTCACCCAGAGTTGCTGTCCATATATATTACTGCAGAAAGTAAGAGAGTGTCTTTAGCTTCACTTGTACAGAATCGAAAGTTCCTTATGGTCATATTCGCTTTAGCACACAGGCTTCGAGATTGTTTTCTTATATCCGAGTCATCACTCAAGGAGCTGGTAATAGTTTGACCCAAATACTTAAACTCTTGTACTTCCTCAATTACTTCACCATTCATTTTAAACTTTATATCAGCTGGCTGATTACAGCTTTTAGGATGAAATTGCATAACTTTAATTAACTTTAATGCATAATTTTAATACAATATCCTACATGTAAGCCCCTAATGGGGCAGAGCTTTCCAAACTGGTGTGTCGCGACACATTAGTGTTTTTTGTATTTTGAAAATTTTGATTTTTCTATCAACAAAATCGGCTACAAGATAAACCACCTACTGAAAAATTATCTGATATTTGATATTTGATAACAAAAATTAATTAATGTGTCGTGAAAATTGTTATGCTTAAATAGTTTGTCGCCAACGTTAAAAGTTTAGAAAGCTCCGCTCTAAAGAGATTAGTAAGGTTGGGATTTGTAATGATATTTCTTTTGTTTGGACACGAGATTTTCGTTATTTTTCTCTGTATTTGTTTTCCTTCTTCAACTCATTTCTCTACTGGGTGTTGGGGATTGTGTTGGGACCCCATTTCTAGCCCGACGACAGTATGATGTGTTATCATTTGTTTACTTCTTTGTCTGGGCTGGTTGTAGTAGAAAGGGAGCAACAGGTATGGCACCTTTGAAAAGTAATGGAAGGTGAAAAGCCATGTAGAAAGAAAGCACAGCCCTATTTTTAGACTTTTCCAATTGTTATTTGCAAAGAAGACTATAATTGCGATGGCTTCACTCACACTTATAATGGTCACACTAATTTTTATACCAATATCTTGTTCGTAATTTATTTGTCTATATACCTATACTTTTATTTCTATACAATACCAATATTGGTATTACTTCCCTGACAACAGCTTTCAAAATTGGTACATCTTTTAGAGGGAGAAAGAATGCGTCTCTTTAAAGGAGATAAAATCCGTCAGACTTTTCCTCTCGAAATGGGAGTGAATTCCGAGAAAGTTTTATTTTTGAGTCGTCTCGGGTTGACATTGACCTTCAGCGTTCACGCATGGATGTTATACGTTATTTTTGCGTCAATTCTTGCCTCCTGAATTCTGTTTCAGCCTCCATTGATTATGGAGGTCCGCTCATGCGTGAGAATTGCGAATCTCTTTGACATTGTCACTGCGCATAACCGCCCTTTGTCTATTTAAATGGATTTTAAATATGGATAGATGAATTTATTTATATATATATATATATATATATATATATATATATACACACGAGGGTCGGTGCGAAAATAAAGCCTCTTATTTTTCAGTTCGTAAATACAATAAGAGGCATTACTTCCCTACCACCCCTTGTGTGTGTGTATATATATATATATATATATATATATATGATGAATAAAACCACGAAGGAAAGGAAACACAAAAAGGTGCTCAAGCACTTTCGTCTAATGACATCCTCAGGAACACTGAAGTACATAAAAGGTTACGGCCTATATAGAGGTTACAGAAAGAAAAAAAAATAAATAAATAAAAATAACACATACACACAAACATATATATATATATATATATATACATACATATCTACACACACATATATATATATATATATATATATGCAATAAACGGAGAAGTAAAAATAAAAATTAAAAATTAAAGGATTAACAAAGAGGCATACAGATTTGTAAGGAAAAATATCGACTTTTAGCACAAGATCAAATGATTTATAAAAATACAAATTTATACTGGAAATCTGCACGGATTTTAACACTTTGTCTTTTATAGTCAAGTTTCGATATATATATAAATAAAATGAAGATTAAAAGTTAATAAAGTAGCATACAAGTTTACCAAAGATTTAGCGTCCTACCCTTTTTATCTAAATCTGTTTTGAAGGAATTCAAAACAACAGGATCGAGTTGAAAAAGACCTTTGCTTATGTTGAAGTTATTTGAAAGTTGGATAATGGCAGACTTAAGAATATTTCTATTAACAATGTTGCTAGAGTGAAATAAAACTGAAGCATTATTCCAATCAATACAGTGAGATAACTCTGACAAATGGACAAAAGAGCACTGGACAACTGTCCTGTTCTAACGGAATATTGATGCTGTTTTATACGTGTGTGCAAATCCTTTCCCGTCTGACCTATGTAAAAGGAATCACATTGTTTACACCCAATTTTATAGATAATGCCTGAATTATTGGTAGGGCTATTTTTTACTATGATATTTTTCACAATATTGTTATATGAAAATACTACATTAATATCCAAAAGTTTAAGTACATTAGCAATGCCTAAAAAGACCGGGGAAAATGGAAGTACTAAAATATTTTTTGACAAAGTACGAGTGTTATTATTGACACGATAGAAAGTTCGTTTTGCCTTGTTGAGACAAGATTCCATAAACGCAGATGGATAACACAGATCACTTCCAATACCGTTGATTTTTTCCAATTCGGCATCGATGTATTCCGGACTGGCGATCCTAAGGGCGAGGAGAAACATTGATGAAAAATGGCCTTCTTAGTGGGGGTGTCATGTCCCGAGTAAAAGTGTACGTAGGACAAATTGTTTGTTGTTTTCCGATAAATACTAAACTTAAAACCTGGGCTTTCCCTATGTACACGCACATCCAAAAATGGGATTGAATTGTCTTGTTCCACTTCTAAAGTAAACTTAATGGAGGGGACTTGATCATTTAACTGAAGGAGGAAGTTATCCAGGTCACGATTCATGGGTCAGATACACAAAATATCGTCGACGTACCGCAACCAAGGGATGCCAACCCCGGATTCTCGGAATGTAAGTAATTTCGAAAAACTCCATATAAATATTGGAGAGGAGGGGCGATAAGGGTTGCCCATGGCCATCCCAAACACTTGTTGACAATACTCGTTATTGAAAGTGAATTTACAGTCTTTGATGCAAAGCTTAATAAGTTCCAAAACAATGTGTGAAGGTAGTGGCAGGTCATACTTATGTAATTCTTGGGAGAGAAAGTCAAGCATATCATCAATCGGCACTTTTGTAAACAATGAACAAACGTCAAAACTGATCAATCTATCTTTAGTTTCAGTACGTGCATTATTCAATTTTTCAGTAAGATCCATGGAATTTTTTACATGTGAATCAGAGATAGTTCCGAGAATGGGGGACAAGACTTTGACAAGCCATTTGGAGAGTTTATAAGTAATAGAGCCCACCGAGCTAATAATAGGGCTCATAGGGTTGCCAGGTTTGTGGGTTTTAGTAAGACCGTAAAGGTAGGCAGAGAAGGTGAAGTGGACATGAAAAGCGGAATTAAGTCCTTATGATCTTTGAGAATGCGTTTCAAGCCACTATTAAATGATTTGATGACGTCATTTAATAGTGGCTTGAAACGCATTCTCAAAGATCATAAGGACTTAATTCCGCTTTCATGTCCACTTCACCTTCTCTGCCCTACCTTTACGGTCTTACTAAAACCCACAAACCTGGCAACCCTATGCGCCCTATTATTAGCTCGGTGGGCTCTATTACTTATAAACTCTCCAAATGGCTTGTCAAAGTCTTGTCCCCCATTCTCGGAACTATCTCTGATTCACATGTAAAAAATTCCATGGATCTTACTGAAAAATTGAATAATGCAAGTACTGAAACTAAAGATAGATTGATCAGTTTTGACGTTGTTCATTGTTTACAAAAGTGCCGATTGATGATATGCTTG
>JAJOZX010000512.1:0-145000 GCA_023014485.1 Bathynomus jamesi | reverse complement strand
TGACTATCTCGAATGAGACTTTTAATTTTTCGATCCAAAATGTTACGAAGTGAAGTAGTTCTCCGACGCAACTCGTTGTAAATTTCATCAAACAAAGGTTGGATCCACGGTTGGGGAATAACGGTTACAAAATTATGTTTGGCGATGTTTAAATTTTTGAAGGCGGACCACTCATTTTGTCTGGTGACTTCAATATGTTTCTTTAAAATTAATCTGCTGAAGTTGTTGAACGGATGGTCGTCAATTTGTCTGAGGCGAATCGGAAGCAGGGATTTGGGAAGAACTTGCTCCTCCAGACACTTAGTAAGAAACTTCCGTCGGATACGAATTGCATGCCCCTTCATTAATGTAGAAGAAAACACGGACACAAACGGAGACAAGAGAGGGAACAGCAAGCCGAAGGAACGCGTGGTGAGCATTATATGAAAATTATTTCACGAAGGTAACACGTGAAAAATATTTATGATGAATAAAACCACGAAGGAAAGGAAACACAAAATGGTGCTCAAGCGCTTTCGTCTAATGACATCCTCAGGAACACTGAAGTACATAAAAAGGTTAAGCCTATATATAGGTTACAGAAAGAAAAAAAAAGAAAAAATAAATAACATACATACACACACACACACACATATATATATATATATATATATATATATACATATCTATATATACAAATACATACATACATACATACATACATATATATACAATAAACAGAGAAGTAAAAATAATAAAAAAATTAAAAATTAAAACCTTAAAGGATTACCAGTGAGGCGTACAGATTTGTAAGAAAAAATATCGATTTTTATCACAAGATCAAATGGATTATAAAAATACAAATTTATACTGGAACTCTGCCGGGTTTTTAACACAATGCTGCCTATGGTCAGGTTTCGATATATATAAAAAAATAAAATGCAAATTAAAAGTTAATCGATTTTTAGCACAAGATCAAATGGATTATAAAAAACAAATTATACTGGAACTCTGTCCGGGTTTTAACACATTGCTGCCTATGGTCAGGTTTCGATATATATAAAAAAATAAAATGCAAATTAAAAGTTAATAAAATAGAAGACAAGTTTACCAAAGATTTAATGTTTTACACTTCTTATCTAAATCTGTTTTAAAGGAATTCAACATAACAGGATCGAGTTGAAAAAGACCTTTGCTTATGTTGAAGTTATTTGAAAGTTGGATAATGGCAGACTCAAGAATATTTCTATTAACAATGTTGCTTGAATGGAATAAAACTGAAGCATTATTCCAATCAATACAGTGGGCTAACTCTGACAAATGGACAAAAAGGGCACTGGACAACTGTCCTGTTCTAACGGAATATTGATGCTGTTTTATACGTGTGTGCAAATCCTTTCCCGTCTGACCTATGTAAAAGGAATCACATTGTTTACAACCAATTTTATAGATAATGCCTGAATTATTGGTAGGGCTATTTTTTACTATGATATTTTTCACAATATTGTTATATGAAAATACTACATTAATATCCAAAAGTTTAAGTACATTAGCAATGCCTAAAAAGCCCGGGAAAAATGGAAGTACTAAAATATTTTTTGACAAAGTACGAGTGTTAATATTGACACGATAGAAAGTTCGTTTTGCCTTGTTGAGACAAGATTCCTAAACGCAGATGGATAACACAAATCACTTCCAATACCGTTGATTTTTTCCAATTCGCATCGATGTATTCCGGACTGGCGATCCTAAGGGCGCGGAGAAACATTGATGAAATATGGCCTTCTTAGTGGGGGTATCATGTCCCGAGTAAAAGTGTACGTAGGACAAATTGTTTGTCGTTTTCCGATAGATACTAAACTTAAAACCTGGGCTTTCCCTATGTACACGCACATCCAAAAATGGGATTGAATTGTCTTGCTCAACTTCTAAAGTAAACTTAATGGAGGGGACTTGATCATTTAACTGAAGGAGGAAGCTATCCAGGTCACGATTCATGGGCCAGATACACAAAATATCGTCGACGTACCGCAACCAAGGGATGCCAACCCCCAGGATTCTCGGAATATAGGTAATTTCGAAAAACTCCATATAAATATTGGAGAGGAGGGGCGATAAGGGTTGCCCATAGCCATCCCAAAAACTTGTTGATAATACTCGTTATTGAAAGTGAATTTACAGTCTTTGATGCAAAGCTTAATGAGTTCCAAAACAATGTGTGAAGGTAGTGGCAGGTCATACTTATGTAATTCTTGGGAGAGAAAGTCAAGCATATCGTCAATCGGCACTTTTGTAAACAATGAACAAACATCAAAACTAATCAATTTATCGTTAGTTTCAGTACGTGCACTATTCAATTTTTCCGTAAGATCATGGAATTTTTACATGTGAATCAGAGATAGTTCCGAGAATGGGGACAAGACTTTGACAAGCCATTTGGAGAGTTTTAAGTAATAGAGCCCACCGAGCTAATAATAGGGCGCATAGGGTTACCAGGTTTGTGGGTTTTAATGAGACCGTAAAGGTAGGGCAGAGCAGGTGAAGTGGACATGAAAAGCGGAATTAAGTTCTTATGATCTTTGAGAAGGCGTTTCAAGCCACTATTAAATGATTTGATGACGTCATCCTGCGGGTTCTTCCTAAGTTTGGTGTATGTGGCGGGTCCTGGAGAAGCTCGTTCATCTTTCCGATGTAGTCCACTTTGTCCATAATAACTATGGTGTTAGCCTTGTCTGCTTTAGTAATATGGAGCTCCCCATCTTTTTTTAATTGTGAGAGGCTATTGCGAAAACGTTTAGGAAAGTTATCTTCGTAATTACCAGTGGCGACTGGCGTATGAGCGATGGAGCGGTCGCTCCCCCTTGCTTGAAACGATAAATATTTAATTTAACAGATAAAAAAATATATTAATTTTAAGATATTAAAATAAATATTCTTGAAATATATTTTAAAAATTCATGTGGCATATCATGATTCATGAGGCATTTTGAGTAAGCCTTCATACAGTACATAATATTCTAAACTTATAGCATAGCTTCAATAGCGTACCGCTGTTTGAATACAAATAATATTGCAGCCGAATGGAGCGATAGATTTTTCGCTCAAGTAAATATAAATTATATTTTACTGTTGTAATGAAAATATAAGTACAATCGCGAATTTTTTTTATAATAACTTTATTTTTACTAATAGTTACTTCAGTAATAATGATATAAGCCAATTATATGTATTTTATTAAAATTATTACTTATTTGTAATTAACTAGAATTGTACGTCTGGCATAGCCGCATATGTTAATACAAGTACAGTACTCTTGTGAGCGGCAGTTGGATTCGCACTAGCCTATTGTGAGTCCGTGTTGTCGTACAGTGGTACATTATTATAGTCAAATTTATTATAGTCAAATTTATTCAACAATTATTTTATATTTTATTAAAATATTTTTTAATACAAATTTATGGCTTCTTTTGACATATAAGTACCGTACGGAAGCACCATGTGATTGTTTATGTACAACAATTCTAAAAATTATAAATTTTATGAAATCGCACCCCCATACATTTATACCACGAGCCGCCACTGGTAATTACCATTCGCCGCACTATATACGAGGCCTTTAACTATGTTAAACAAATACTGAGGGAGATTACACTGTTTTTCAAAACACGCGAGACTGTAACAAATTTGTAAAGCCGAAGGTTTTTAACAATAAAAAAGGACATACCATATCCAAGGGCACTTTTTGCATCGTCACTAATGTTTTTCGAAGAAAGGTTCAAAACACACTTTGAGCTTGCTTTTTTACTCCACTGACTATCTCGAATGAGACTTTTAATTTTTCGATCCAAAATGTTACGAAGTGAAGTAGTTCTCCGACGCAACTCGTTGTAAATTTCATCAAACAAAGGTTGGATTCCACGGTTGGGGAATAACGGTTACAAAATTATGTTTGGCGATGTTTAAATTTTTGAAGGCGGACCACTCATTTTGTCTGGTGACTTCAATATGTTTCTTTAAAATTAATCTGCTGAAGTTGTTGAACGGATGGTCGTCAATTTGTCTGAGGCGAATCGGAAGCAGGGATTTGGGAATCACTTGCTCCTCCAGACACTTAGTAAGAAAACTTCCGTCGGATACGAATTGCATGCCCCTTCATTAATGTAGAAGAAAACACGGACACAAACGGAGACAAGAGAGGGAACAGCAAGCCGAAGGAACGCGTGGTGAGCATTATATGAAAATTATTTCACGAAGGTAACACGTGAAAAATATTTATGATGAATAAAACCACGAAGGAAGGAAACACAAAATGGTGCTCAAGCGCTTTCGTCTAATGACATCCTCAGGAACACTGAAGTACATAAAAAGGTTAAGCCTATATAGGTTACAGAAAGAAAAAAAAAGAAAAATAAATAACATACATACACACACACACACATATATATATATATATATATATATATATATATACATATCTATATATACAAATACATACATACATACTACATACATATATATACAATAAACAGAGAAGTAAAAATAATAAAAAATTAAAAATTAAAACCTTAAGGATTACCAGTGAGGCGTACAGATTTGTAAGAAAAAATCGATTTTTATCACAAGATCAAATGGATTATAAAAATACAAATTTATACTGGAACTCTGCCGGTTTTAACACAATGCTGCTATGGTCAGGTTTCGATATATATAAAAAAATAAAATGCAAATTAAAAGTTAATCGATTTTTAGCACAAGATCAAATGGATTATAAAAATACAAATTTATACTGGAACTCTGTCCGGGTTTTAACACATTGCTGCCTATGGTCAGGTTTTCGATATATATAAAAATAAAATGCAAATTAAAAGTTAATAAAATAGAAGACAAGTTTACCAAAGATTTAATGTTTTACACTTCTTATCTAAATCTGTTTTAAAGGAATTCAACATAACAGGATCGAGTTGAAAAAGACCTTTGCTTATGTTGAAGTTATTTGAAAGTTGGATAATGGCAGACTCAAGAATATTTCTATTAACAATGTTGCTTGAATGGAATAAAACTGAAGCATTATTCCAATCAATACAGTGGGCTAACTCTGACAAATGGACAAAACAAAAATGGCACTGGACAACTGTCCTGTTCTAACGGAATATTGATGCTGTTTATACGTGTGTGCAAATCCTTTCCCGTCTGACCTATGTAAAAGGAATCACATTGTTTACAACCAATTTTATAGATAATGCCTGAATTATTGGTAGGCTATTTTTTACTATGATATTTTTCACAATATTGTTATATGAAAATACTACATTAATATCCAAAAGTTTAAGTACATTAGCAATGCCTAAAAAGCCCGGGAAAAATGGAAGTACTAAAATATTTTTTGACAAAAGTACGAGTGTTAATATTGACACGATAGAAAGTTCGTTTTGCCTTGTTGAGACAAGATTCCATAAACGCAGATGGATAACACAATCACTTCCAATACCGTTGATTTTTTCCAATTCGGCATCGATGTATTCCGGACTGGCGATCCTAAGGGCGCGGAGAAACATTGATGAAAATATGGCCTTTAGTGGGGGTATCATGTCCCGAGTAAAAGTGTACGTAGGACAAATTGTTTGTCGTTTTCCGATAGATACTAAACTTAAAACCTGGCTTTCCCTATGTACACGCACATCCAAAATGGGATTGAATTGTCTTGCTCAACTTCTAAAGTAAACTTAATGGAGGGGACTTGATCATTTAACTGAAGGAGGAAGCTATCCAGGTCACGATTCATGGGCCAGATACACAAAATATCGTCGACGTACCGCAACCAAGGGATGCCAACCCCCAGGATTCTCGGAATATAGGTAATTTCGAAAAACTCCATATAAATATTGGAGAGAAGGGGCGATAAGGGGTTGCCCATAGCCATCCCAAAAACTTGTTGATAATACTCGTTATTGAAAGTGAATTTACAGTCTTTGATGCAAAGCTTAATGAGTTCCAAAACAATGTGTGAAGGTAGTGGCAGGTCATACTTATGTAATTCTTGGGAGAGAAAGTCAAGCATATCGTCAATCGGCACTTTTGTAAACAATGAACAAACATCAAAACTAATCAATTTATCGTTAGTTTCAGTACGTGCATTATTCATCCCATTTTTGGATGTGCGTGTACATAGGGAAAGCCCAGGTTTTAAGTTTAGTATCTATCGGAAAACGACAAACAATTTGTCCTACGTACACTTTTACTCGGGACATGATACCCCCACTAAGAAGGCCATATTTTCATCAATGTTTCTCCGCGCCCTTAGGATCGCCAGTCCGGAATACATCGATGCCGAATTGGAAAAAATCAACGGTATTGGAAGTGATTTGTGTTATCCATCTGCGTTTATGGAATCTTGTCTCAACAAGGCAAAACGAACTTTCTATCGTGTCAATATTAACACTCGTACTTTGTCAAAAAATATTTTAGTACTTCCATTTTTCCCGGGCTTTTTAGGCATTGCTAATGTACTTAAACTTTTGGATATTAATGTAGTATTTTCATATAACAATATTGTGAAAAATATCATAGTAAAAAATAGCCCTACCAATAATTCAGGCATTATCTATAAAATTGGTTGTAAACAATGTGATTCCTTTTACATAGGTCAGACGGGAAAGGATTTGCACACACGTATAAAACAGCATCAATATTCCGTTAGAACAGGACAGTTGTCCAGTGCCCTTTTTGTCCATTTGTCAGAGTTAGCCCACTGTATTGATTGGAATAATGCTTCAGTTTTATTCCATTCAAGCAACATTGTTAATAGAAATATTCTTGAGTCTGCCATTATCCAACTTTCAAATAACTTCAACATAAGCAAAGGTCTTTTTCAACTCGATCCTGTTATGTTGAATTCCTTTAAAACAGATTTAGATAAGAAGTGTAAAACATTAAATCTTTGGTAAACTTGTCTTCTACTTTATTAACTTTTAATTTGCATTTTATTTTTTTATATATATCGAAACCTGACCATAGGCAGCATGTGTTAAAACCCGGACAGAGTTCCAGTATAAATTTGTATTTTTATAATCCATTTGATCTTGTGCTAAAAATCGATTAACTTTTAATTTGCATTTTATTTTTTTATATATATCGAAACCTGACCATAGGCAGCATTGTGTTAAAACCCGGCAGAGTTCCAGTATAAATTTGTATTTTTATAATCCATTTGATCTTGTGCTAAAAATCGATATTTTTCCTTACAAATCTGTACGCCTCACTGGTAATCCTTTAAGGTTTTAATTTTTAATTTTTTATTATTTTTACTTCTCTGTTTATTGTATATATATGTATGTATGTATGTATGTATGTATTTGTATATATAGATATGTATATATATATATATATATATATATGTGTGTGTGTGTGTATGTATGTTATTTATTTTTTCTTTTTTTCTTTCTGTAACCTATATATAGGCTTAACCTTTTTATGTACTTCAGTGTTCCTGAGGATGTCATTAGACGAAAGCGCTTGAGCACCATTTTGTGTTTCCTTTCCTTCGTGGTTTTATTCATCATAAATATTTTTCACGTGTTACCTTCGTGAAATAATTTTCATATAATGCTCACCACGCGTTCCTTCGGCTTGCTGTTCCCTCTCTTGTCTCCGTTTGTGTCCGTGTTTTCTTCTACATTAATGAAGGGGCATGCAATTCGTATCCGACGGAAGTTTCTTACTAAGTGTCTGGAGGAGCAAGTTCTTCCCAAATCCCTGCTTCCGATTCGCCTCAGACAAATTGACGACCATCCGTTCAACAACTTCAGCAGATTAATTTTAAAGAAACATATTGAAGTCACCAGACAAAATGAGTGGTCCGCCTTCAAAAATTTAAACATCGCCAAACATAATTTTGTAACCGTTATTCCCCAACCGTGGATCCAACCTTTGTTTGATGAAATTTACAACGAGTTGCGTCGGAGAACTACTTCACTTCGTAACATTTTGGATCGAAAAATTAAAAGTCTCATTCGAGATAGTCAGTGGAGTAAAAAAGCAAGCTCAAAGTGTGTTTTGAACCTTTCTTCGAAAAACATTAGTGACGATGCAAAAAGTGCCCTTGGATATGGTATGTCCTTTTTTATTGTTAAAAAACCTTCGGCTTTACAAATTTGTTACAGTCTCGCGTGTTTTGAAAAACAGTGTAATCTCCCTCAGTATTTGTTTAACATAGTTAAAGGCCTCGTTTATAGTGCGGCGAATGGTAATTACGAAGATAACTTTCCTAAACGTTTTCGCAATAGCCTCTCACAATTAAAAAAAGATGGGGAGCTCCATATTACTAAAGCAGACAAGGCTAACACCATAGTTATTATGGACAAAGTGGACTACATCGGAAAGATGAACGAGCTTCTCCAGGACCCCGCCACATACACCAAACTTAGGAAGAACCCGCAGGATGACGTCATCAAATCATTTAATAGTGGCTTGAAACGCCTTCTCAAAGATCATAAGAACTTAATTCCGCTTTTCATGTCCACTTCACCTGCTCTGCCCTACCTTTACGGTCTTATTAAAACCCACAAACCTGGTAACCCTATGCGCCCTATTATTAGCTCGGTGGGCTCTATTACTTATAAACTCTCCAAATGGCTTGTCAAAGTCTTGTCCCCCATTCTCGGAACTATCTCTGATTCACATGTAAAAAATTCCATGGATCTTACGGAAAAATTGAATAATGCACGTACTGAAACTAACGATAAATTGATTAGTTTTGATGTTTGTTCATTGTTTACAAAAGTGCCGATTGACGATATGCTTGACTTTCTCTCCCAAGAATTACATAAGTATGACCTGCCACTACCTTCACACATTGTTTTGGAACTCATTAAGCTTTGCATCAAAGACTGTAAATTCACTTTCAATAACGAGTATTATCAACAAGTTTTTGGGATGGCTATGGGCAACCCCTTATCGCCCCTCCTCTCCAATATTTATATGGAGTTTTTCGAAATTACCTATATTCCGAGAATCCTGGGGGTTGGCATCCCTTGGTTGCGGTACGTCGACGATATTTTGTGTATCTGGCCCATGAATCGTGACCTGGATAGCTTCCTCCTTCAGTTAAATGATCAAGTCCCCTCCATTAAGTTTACTTTAGAAGTTGAGCAAGACAATTCAATCCCATTTTTGGATGTGCGTGTACATAGGGAAAGCCCAGGTTTTAAGTTTAGTATCTATCGGAAAACGACAAACAATTTGTCCTACGTACACTTTTACTCGGGACATGATACCCCCACTAAGAAGGCCATATTTTCATCAATGTTTCTCCGCGCCCTTAGGATCGCCAGTCCGGAATACATCGATGCCGAATTGGAAAAAATCAACGGTATTGGAAGTGATTTGTGTTATCCATCTGCGTTTATGGAATCTTGTCTCAACAAGGCAAAACGAACTTTCTATCGTGTCAATATTAACACTCGTACTTTGTCAAAAAATATTTTAGTACTTCCATTTTTCCCGGGCTTTTTAGGCATTGCTAATGTACTTAAACTTTTGGATATTAATGTAGTATTTTCATATAACAATATTGTGAAAAATATCATAGTAAAAAATAGCCCTACCAATAATTCAGGCATTATCTATAAAATTGGTTGTAAACAATGTGATTCCTTTTACATAGGTCAGACGGGAAAGGATTTGCACACACGTATAAAACAGCATCAATATTCCGTTAGAACAGGACAGTTGTCCAGTGCCCTTTTTGTCCATTTGTCAGAGTTAGCCCACTGTATTGATTGGAATAATGCTTCAGTTTTATTCCATTCAAGCAACATTGTTAATAGAAATATTCTTGAGTCTGCCATTATCCAACTTTCAAATAACTTCAACATAAGCAAAGGTCTTTTTCAACTCGATCCTGTTATGTTGAATTCCTTTAAAACAGATTTAGATAAGAAGTGTAAAACATTAAATCTTTGGTAAACTTGTCTTCTACTTTATTAACTTTTAATTTGCATTTTATTTTTTTATATATATCGAAACCTGACCATAGGCAGCATGTGTTAAAACCCGGACAGAGTTCCAGTATAAATTTGTATTTTTATAATCCATTTGATCTTGTGCTAAAAATCGATTAACTTTTAATTTGCATTTTATTTTTTTATATATATCGAAACCTGACCATAGGCAGCATTGTGTTAAAACCCGGCAGAGTTCCAGTATAAATTTGTATTTTTATAATCCATTTGATCTTGTGCTAAAAATCGATATTTTTCCTTACAAATCTGTACGCCTCACTGGTAATCCTTTAAGGTTTTAATTTTTAATTTTTTATTATTTTTACTTCTCTGTTTATTGTATATATATGTATGTATGTATGTATGTATGTATTTGTATATATAGATATATATATGTATATATATATATATATATATATGTGTGTGTGTGTTATGTATGTTATTATTTTTTCTTTTTTTTTCTTTCTGTAACCTATATATAGGCCGTAACCTTTTATGTACTTCAGTGTTCCTGAGGATGTCATTAGACGAAAGCGCTTGAGCACCATTTTGTGTTTCCTTTCCTTCGTGGTTTTATTCATCATAAATATTTTTCACGTGTTACTTCGTGAAATAATTTTCATATATATATATATATATATATATCTTCAATCCTAATGCCTGTAGAAAATAAAGAATGAAGGCTGTCCAGTGAAATAACTAATATTTTCTATTTTTATTTGTAAGAAAAGCACAATATATCTAAGACGGGACAGAACTAAGCCTACTCAAGAATATGGACTAGACCACTAACCAATTTCAGGAAAAAATTATTCCTAAATAGTTAATATATAATTCTATAATATTAATCTGTAATCCTATAATGACACCATATATTGTGACTGTAGATGGCCTTAGCGGAATGTAGTCTGAATTGCTTATTATAATTTTTGTGGTCGTTTTAAAATGTGAGTCTGATAATGATAATTATTAATATTAGGTAATTAATAATGATAATTAATAATTCATTTTGTATATAAGGAATTCATTCTTGTTTTATAATGAGCATTTCATAATATATTCCGAATATATGTTTACCATTCGTCTTGGATGTTGCAAAATCTGAAACTCGCTAAAGTCGAATTTTTACCAAACTTGGTCAGTCCGAATTGGACTACATTACTCGTAAAGAGAGTCCATTTCATTCATTCAGTGAAGATTTGCTTTGCAGCACCTTTTCATTCAAGTTTTCATTATTAATTGAGCAGTTAGAGGTACGATTTCATAAGTATTAAAATATTACATTCAGTAAAATAATGTGGTAAAAATATAACAAACTGAATTCTTCTACTTATCGTACCTAAAAAGTTACGTTTCATGGAGTAAATGTGACATTTTGGTATATATTTGAAATTCATTATTAATTTATTTGAATATGAGTTACACTGCTTGAAAGATTAATATATTTATGTAGTTAAACAGTTAAATTCTACGTATTGCCTTTGTTTATTGTAGGAAAAGGTTTCAAGTGTAATTGACTGCGTGAAACAAACAAGGTTGGGAATTAATAACGCTTTTTATTGGTATTTCTTGAATCTTGGTTGTCCTCTCCTCTTCGAGTAACGACGTCGTAATCTTCTCCGTCCTGGTTTCCTCTCTTGAAGGAAGTCTTTCTTCGGTTTCTCGTACCAGCGGGGGATTTACGATACCTGCCTGCGGAAGTTGGAAGTGCCTTCGTTTCATCGTTGAAGACATTCTCGTGAAGGGGAACTTCTTGGTACTCGATGGCGGCGTTAACTGGGTAGAAGAAAACGGCGTCTTCGCAGGAGAAATTGTACCACCAGTCGCAGACGAAGTACTTCTGATTAAAGATGGTTCCGTTTGGACAAAGGAAAGAGTCCTGCCTTCCGTTACGGTGACACACGTGGAATACCTGAGAAACAAAAATAATTCGGTGCTCACAGAGATATTTTTCATAATTAAAATGTGAAGTACCACCTCCTTAAGTGTTTGGAGGGAGAGAGAGAGAGAGAGAGGAGAGAGAGAGAGAGAGAGAGAGAGACAGAATTATAGGCTAAAAGAGACCCAAGATCCACTCTAGGCTAGCCCAAAAAGGAAGTAGAAAAATAGAAATAGCAAATAAAAATAAAGATACTGAAAGTTTATAGCATTTATAGACGTGTAAAGCTTTCACACAAAAATAGTAGTAACAGTTAAGTATGGGACAGAAGGGGTTCGTTCTCCCTCCTCCGCCAGCCACTCTTGACAGAAAATAGTGGTGAAAGAAGATTTAGGGAAAAGTATAATGAAAAGAATATTTCAGAGTTCATTCACACCCTTCTTACAATTATCTTGGCGGAAAATAGAAGATAGCATGATTACTAAACTACTAATCTAATCTCCGCCATGCATATTTTTTAAGGATTTTTTTATTTA
Organism: Bathynomus jamesi; assembly: GCA_023014485.1. Lineage (NCBI taxonomy): Eukaryota > Metazoa > Arthropoda > Malacostraca > Isopoda > Cirolanidae > Bathynomus > Bathynomus jamesi. The sequence goes on along the minus strand of JAJOZX010000512.1, from coordinate 132,608 downwards.
TTTATTATGTACAAGAAGCCATCATTTTGTCGTTGCATGATTTCTTCTTAGCCTCCCAAAGCAACCGTACCGAAGATTTATTATATATTGCGTCTTTAGTATAGGAATTACCTAGATAAAGCGTAGGAATTACCCAGATAATACTATGCATTGCTATAAAACACTTATCAATTGATTAACAAGGCAGACGAGTGCCTGAGCGTGTCTTCTGTAATTGGACGTCTGTCGTGTGTATGTGTCTACAAAGTACAAACCCTTTGAATGTCGCTGAGTTTCAACTTGGGTTCCGGCCGTGAAAGGTGTTTATACGGCAAGTGATATACTGAGTTGTTCATACTTCGCGTTGTTGTGCCACCACAAGTGCGGGGAAAATCTCTTTCCGGCGAAGAATATCAGTGGAGGGTCCCTGTAACTATCTCCATGTACTTGTCCCTTATAGAGAAAGTAAAGTGACCAGATTTTTTGAAGTTAAAAGCGGGACATATCCTGAACCCCCCCAACTGGGGGTCCAGTGGGGGGCAAGGGGGTGTCGCGGTTGAGAAAATTTTGAAATTGCAATAATCAAAAAAACACGTTTTGGTGGCATCGTAAGCGGATATTTCAATGTTAATTTCAGCAAAAAACAAGCCCCCACATGACATACATATACATGCTCCATTCTCTGTTGTACCAAATATATATACAATACTAACAATAAAAATCAAATAAGAGACAATAACAACCGCCATTTTCTACCCCAACTCGACTCTTGGAGACAAGCGCGTCAGTCAGTCTGTTAAAACAATGAGTTGCCAGTTTGTGGTATAGTTTGAATTTAAAAAAATATATATTATATATACACATAATTATATAATAATAATCTTTGCTGGGAAACTCAGTATTTATAAAGTAATTCATAAGGATTCTAACATTATACTTAAGACTTTAACTTATTGCACAAGTCTATAATGGCATCTACGTGTGGTAAGTTAAAAAAATCGAAGTATGTCGATAACCATTTATTAAATATCTTATTAGTAGTAATTTTAATAAAGCGGGACATTTTTGCTCAATATCTCTAAAAGCGGGACAATTTCGGGACACCATGCGTCAGCGGGACACGCTTCTCTAAAGCGGGACTGCCCCGCCGAAAATCGGGACTCTGGTCACCTTAGTAGAAAGTGATTCGTGGATGATCGATCACCCGTTGTTACTACTGCGAATTCAAGAGTCTTCCACTTAGAGGTGTTTAGGAGACAAGTGATCAAAAGATGATGATTCTCGAGGATTGATCATGCTATAGGGCACAATACAATCAGAGGAGTCTCTCTAAAGTGGGGGAGGACTAAGTGAAGAAGGAATGTTTTAAAAAAACATAAAGGAGAACTGATCCAGAGAGTACCTCCAACTGGCCAGACCTACAATTTAAGAATTCCTCATGCATAATGGAGAATAATAATGCATAAGATGCATAATTTTTATTTATCTTGGGAAAGTTATTTATTTTTATTGCGAAGTTTACTGTACAATATTTAAAACTAAAGTTCCACTGTAACTAAGTAGCTTCCCTGGAGATGAGTATGACTATTCGGAGGTTTTGACTCCCAAGCATCAAGCTTTCCATCATCTGAGAGTCTATCATTTGAGAACTCCCAGTGTTCTGATGCCAGACCCGACCAGAACCTCCTGCTACATATGCGATAAAATGTTTGGAACAACCCCCCCCCCCTTTATAACCCCCCATTTGTAGGCTTATTCGGAGGTTTTGTCTCCTGAGCGCTCTCACAATCACAATATCCACTGCTCTGTAACCAGACTAGACCAGCGCTTCCTACTACATTTACATCTTTTAAGGGAAATCACTGCTTCTATCTTAATGTAAACAGTATGTACTTAAAGAGTGGCCATCCTTTATACTTATTTAAGTTATTCGGAGGTTTTGATTCCCGATAATTCCCATCAAGCTTCCCGTCTTTATTAATGGGGTATTATTTCAGAACTCTCAGTGCTCTGTAACCAAACCCAATCAACACCACCTTCTACAGGGTGTTCGAAAAGTCCAGTCACCCCCTACAAAATGTACATATTGTAATACCAATTTTATTTTTGTGTCATTAATTGAATTTATATGTGATTCATTGACATTTTTTCTTTTCCAGGTATTAGACTTGTGTGAACAATGGCAGACCAGTCCACTTACACTCTGGAGGAAAGGATAGTGATGAGCACATGGGCTCATGAAAGATCACATACTGGCAAAACGATGCATGATATCCAGAATGATTTCAACACAAGATTTAATAAGGCTGCACCACCAAACAAGACGGTATTACGCCGAGAGAAAAACTGTTTGAAACTGGCTCCATCAAGGACAAAGCACGGTCGGGAAAACCAACAACGCGAGCAGAACAATGTGAAGGTGTGATTGCATCGGTGGCTCGTTCACCGAAAAAATCACTTCGGAAACGATCACAAGAACTTGCAGTCATCGTGTCCACAATGAGAGCTCACATGACAAAAGATCTCGGCATGAAACCATACCGCCCGTCATTTGTTAATGAATTAAGCGATACAGACGTGCAGAAATGATATGAAGCCTGTGAACAGTTTTTGAGAGTTTTTCAAACAATTCCTGCACGTGGAAGTGATTTTTTTCTGACGAGTGTGCAATTTACCGTAGCGCCAAAATGAGAAATGTTTATTTCTGGAGCAAGGAAAATCTACACTTCTTTCAGGAACTGGAACACCATCCCCCGCACGTGATGATATGGGCCGCAGTGTCTGCCAGGAACTTGTTCGGTCCATATTCTTTTGAGGGTTCTGTCAACCAAACTGCCTACCTCAACATGTTACGGGACTCGTTTGTGCCTGAGCTCGAACGTTTGGGATGCTTGGTCGGGTGTAGTCTCAACAAGATGGGGCTCCGGCTCATTTTGCCATTAATGCGAGGGAATTCCTCAACAAGGTGTTCAGAGATAAATGGATCGGCCGTGGCTCGCAACACTTACCTGCCCCTCTTCAGTGGCCGCCCCGAAGTCCAGATCTGACTTCATGTGACAATGCGTTGTGGGGTTTCGCCAAGCAGACCCTATCCCGGGTGCGTTACCGCACAACAGAGGAACTGAAACACGCTGTTCGAAATGCATTTGGTGCAATCACTCCAGCAATGCTGCGTCGATTCTCACACCGCACATGGAGGCGCATAATCCTTTGTTACGAAAATGATGGTGCGCACACAGATATTCTTGATTAATAACTGTATTTACTGTAATTAAAGTAATTGTTGCCAGTGACTTGTTTCTTAAATGACACCTACCACATATAAATACAATTAATCACACAAAAATAAAATTGGTATTACAATATGTACATTTTGTAGGGGGTGACGGGACTTTTCGAACACCCTGTACATTTAAACCAAAAATAAAATCGGCCACTCCTTATACTGTACTAACTAAAAGTCACATCCCCAATTTAACCGCCTTTTAATGCAAACTGATGCTACTAAAATACCTCTCCAACCTGTTCTTAAACATATTAACTGAAGTGCTGACCACGACCCCTGAGGGTAGGCTATTCCACCTCTCGACTATCTTATAGGTGAAGAACCTCCTCGCAACGTTTGTCTCAAATCTTTTACCCCTAATTTTAAAACCATTGTTTCTCGTCAGGAATATCAAAACGATTTAAATCAAATCGATTTAAAAATTTTGTCCGTTTTCTCATTGTATCAGTTTCTCGGAGACACCAGTACCGGACCTCCAAATATGAACACCTGAATTAATTCGCATCTCAAACCGCGAGTTTCATGGGTATACAAATTCAGCTCTTTGAGCCTATCTTCGTATGGTTTACCACGTAAGGTTGGAATAAGCTTTGTTGCGCGCTGCTGAACCCTTTCTAGCATTTCTAGATCCTTCTTCATATAGTGCAACCAAAACTGTACAGCATATTATTAATGAGCTCTAACAAGTGACTTATATAATGGCAAAACAATAGCTTTAGATTTGTACTTAAAATTATGAGAAATACCACGTAAAACTCAATAATCTATTTGCTTTACAGCCTTTACTGCTCCCGACTGAACATTGTTTTGATAACTTTAAATCTTAACAAAGGCATCTAAATCTTTTTCCTCAGAGGCTTCATTCAACACGCTGTTTCCCATAGTGTAGTTAAATTTACTGTTGTGGTAACCTATATGTATGACTTCACATTTATCTACGTTAAATTTCATTTGTCACTTGTTAGACCACTCTACTAAATTACTAAGATCACGCTGCAGATTCTCTCTATCTAGTAAACTAATTGCTTTACCCACAATGTTAGTATCGTCAGGCAAATTTAGAAATTCTATTCATTAAACTGACATCGAGATCGTTAACGAATATTATGAAAAGGACTGGTCCCAGAGAGTGATGTATCGAAATCATCATGGCCGAGACCGAGACCTAAACACCCGAGCTGAGACCGAGACCGAGACCGAGACCAGAAAAAAAGGTCTCGAGACCGAAACCCAGACCATATGTAATTTTTGCATTTATTCCATATTGTGTAATGCCTAATTCCTAAGCTCTGTATTTCACGGTCAGGAATAAAGATTCTAAAGAGGTTATCAAGTGACAATTGCAAAATTTACTCATAATTTATTCACAAATTCATAGTTTGTGACATTTTTGAGCAGTTAACTGCCTACTTAAAAAAAAGATAAGTATTCGTTGAACTTGAGGAATCTCAACATACTCAGCAGTGATGTAGTCGAGACCACCATGGTCGAGACCGAGACCAGTCTCGAGTCCTATATCACTGGTTCCAAAACGGACCCTTGCGAAACGCCGCTCGTTAAATTAGCCCACCCTGACTCATTCCCATTAATTACTACACTCTGTTTTCTACCACTTAGCCAATTATAATTATCTATCCAATTAAGAACTTGATTCTTTATTCCGTAAGCGTTAATATTTTCTAGCAATCGTGTGTGCGAAATTTTGTCAAACGTCTTTTGGAAATCTCAATATATTATATTTACCGCTCTACTACAATCATAAATACCGATGACCATGTAAAAATTCCGATAAATTTGTTAAACAAAATGTATTTCTACGAAACCCATGCTAACTTTGTTTTATAAGATTATTGCCTTCAAGATGCTCGACTATACGATCTCTAGTAACTGTTTCTAAAAGCTTTCCAAAATTATAAAGGTTAAACTAATAGGCCTATAGTTACTGGCCTGTTGTTTATCCCCTTTTTTAAAGATTGGAGTAATATTAGTCAATTTAAAGTCTGAGGGAACAACCCCCTACGATAAAGATTTATTATAAATTTGAACTAAAGAACCAAGTATTTCATTCTTTAACTCTTTTAGGTGCTTTGGATACAAATGGTCTGGATCTGGCGATTTGTTAATTTTTAACTAATCTATCATATATAGTGAGAAATCTCTTCAGTGTAAACAGTTATGTCAGTAAACAATGAAAAAGCCCCATTTACGTCACTAAGCATATTACTAGCTTTCGGAATAAAAGAAGTATCATCAACTGTAAAAACTAATTTAAAACTAATTTTCATTCTTAACAATACAGAAGAACATACACACATACCACATCAAGCAGGATACTCAAACTCCTCCCCAGACATAACGTCTGTTCCCCCTCACTAGCAACACATACACAATGGAGAACAGAAAAACAACTGTCATCAGACCACCTGCCCATCATCATTACAACACATTCTACACTCTGCCCCAACAGCCTTAGGCACACTTACAGAAATTACAAGAAAGCTGATTGGGAACAGTTCAAAATACAGACTGAAGAACAATTCACCACATTAAACAGCACACCCATCATAAACATCGATACAACACTCAAGACATTTAATCAGATTATCAATAATGCAAACAAATACATACCCAAGGGCAACATTAGGAAATACAACCCAAATTACACTAGAGAAATAGCCCACCTCATAAGGCAACGTAACAACCTCAAATATAATTATATAACACACAAACACCACACGCAGAAGCCATAAAACAGCAGATACAACAGCTCAACACAGAAATAAACAACAAACTCAAAGAAAAACAAACAGAAACATTCAGGGAATCCATAACAACACTAAACCACTCCACAGATACATACAGGCTATACAAGACTATAAACAGCATTACCCACTCTAACAGCGGCATTCACACCTCACACGCGGCTATCTGTCGCAGCCAAAATAATATCCCAACATACACACAACAAGCTAACATTCTAGTTAATCACTACGCAAAGATAAGTCACTTAAACAGAGACAACAACCAGAAACACGCAGACGGACAAACAGCCAGACACAAGAAAATCTACAGACTCGACACGACCATTACACCCTTCAATACAGACCAGACCACCAAGATCATCAAAAACATTAAGAATTCGAAGGCTACTGGACCAGACAACATATCTAACATACACCTTAAACACTTGGGTCCACAAGGAATACTAGCTCTCACAAATATCAGCACATATTCATACCAACACTGTATTATTCCTGACATATGGAAACAAGGTAAAATTATTACACTACTCAAACCAAACAAAAATCCAACAGAACCAGCTTCCTATAGACCCATTACTTTACTATGCACACCTTCCAAAGTAACAGAAAGACTAATCTTACAAATCACCAACCCACACATACTACTATCGCCTACTCAACATGGATTCAGACCTCACCACTCAACCACGACATTACTCACTAACCTCACGTAGCACATCATGGATGGCATCAACTCCAGAAGACCAGCTCAACGTACACTATTAGCAACAATAGACATTAGTAAAGCATTTGATGCTATCCCACGCTTCCCTCTCATAAACAAAATACTCAACACAAACATGCACAATAACACCAAAAGGTGGCTGAGCAACTATCTCTCAGGAAGATACTCACATGTCACATTTAATGGCAAGTCATCGAAAAACAAGCTTTTTCCGAACGGGGTCCCTCAAGGCTCTGTTCTCTCACCAACACTCTTCAACTTATACATGCATGACATTCCAACACCCATAGATAACAAGCTTACCTTATCATCATATGCAGATGATATCACTCTAACATCCACCCACAACAACATCGACACCGCTACAAATAACCTACAAACATACATAAACAGTATACAAGACTGGCTCACATACAATAGACTCAAAGTAGCGCCCACAAAATCAACCATCACCTTGCTTACAAGCAACACAAAAGAACACCAGGTAATTCAACAGCTTACACTAAACAACATCAACATTCCACACACTCACAGAACCAAAATACTTGGTGTCACATACAACACATCATTATCTTTTGCAAACCACATTCAGGGCATTAAAACCAAATGTACGTCAAGACTTAACACGCTTAGGGTACTAACAGGCACAAACTTTGGACACCAGCAGGAAACAACATCACTCATATACAAACAATATATTCGCTCAGTTATGGACTATGCTAGCCCATGCTGGGCACCCATTATCTCAAACACACACATAAACACCTTACAAACAATACAAAACAACGCACTTCGTATCATTACGATGCACTCAAACAACCCAATAGAACACCTCACACAGAAACATACTAAAAGTTAGGGAACATTTAGACATGAGGGGACACAATCATGGCAGTAGCGACAACTACCCACAACACCCTTGCCACTACATGTACAATCATGCACCAACACCTCGCACCATTAAGGTAACACCAGAGAGACATTATACCAAATACTCCATCCATACCACGCCCCACAGACATCACACAGTACAGAAAACACATACACACACACCTAACCCACAAAGCACTGACACGACTCGGTCCGAATGCGGTCCTAGGTGCGAAGCCGCCACCCATTAACAGGTCAAGTCAGCCTGAGCAGATCGGATCGAGTTACTTAGCACGATTCCGATGTGGACATCACCCCAACTTACGGACATATAAACACAGACTAGACAACTCCATAGACGACACCTGCCACCTGTGCCAGACACCCACAAACAATTGAATAATTATGACGGACTGTACCGCTCTAGCACAACAACCTAACAACCCATCCACTAGTGCGCTGAACCTCTGGTCCACTCCGGAGAGGGCGATCGGTTACCTGCGTGCCGCCGGCTTGCTCGATCAGGGTGGGCTGATCGGCTAAACAACAACAACAACAACAACAACTAATTTAAAAAAATTATTTAAAATTATCGCTATCTCTCCATATTTATTTGTTAAGTTACCACCCGAATCAATTAATGGCCCAATATTGTCCCTCGAGGGACGTAATCGTAAAATTTCTTAGGATTTTCTTAACATTCACGAGCTACTTGAATTTCAAAATCGCGTTTAGTAGATCTATTAAACACTTAATATATTTACGTAAATCTATATGTCTAAAAGTGCTGCGCACGGTCCATTTTATACTTTTTAGGTTGCGCATTTAATTCACCTCTTTTAACTCTCGTAGGTACACAGCGCTCATTTAAATTTATGAATATATTCTTGAAATTATCCCACACGCTAAGAACGCTATCTATCACTAACAGTTCGACCCAATTTATTAAAGTTAATGAAGCTCTAAAGTCATCGAAATTTGCTCTCCTAAAATCAGGCACCATGAAGTTATTTAATTCTCTAAAAGTTTTAACATTAACCGAAAAACGTATCATGCTATGATCGTTATTGCTTAAACTTTCTCTGACTAATCGCTGTTGCATAAACTTTCTCCAACAAACTTTTCCGACGAGAGAGAGAGAGAGAGAGAGAGAGAGAGAGAGAGAGAGAGAGAGAGAGAGAGAGAGAGAGAGAGAGTCAGTGGCTAGGGAATTGGACTTGGTACACAAACACTCCGGATTCGATTTCCGCCGCCTCTAATAATGCTTGGGTTTAGCTGGCACTATTAGTTTTAAAGAGGTTTGCCATTTGCCATTTGCGTTTGGATTGGAACCTTCGTTAAGGAGGTTCGTAAAAACAAATAGAGAGAGTACAACACAGACGTCCTTGCCCATTAGTTTGCTCATGGATACTCGTATCTATCGTCATTTTATGGCAAACCATGTTCAGGAAACTAAAAGTTACTCGGGACTTATCTGAGTAGCCATATGCACTTACACGAAAAATGCCAGGGCCTGTAGCTCAATGGTAACACCGTTTCCCTGTAAACGAAGTGCAGACACGGGTCAAGGGTTCGACTCCCATTGATGCTGGTAGTAATAATAATAATAATAATAAGTTGACCTGAGTGTTGTGCCAGTTTCTGGCCCTCCGTACTCCTCGTTTATATGAGAAATTGTAATCCCTACAAATACAATATATAAATGCATGTATACGATATAAAAGTCCATAAAGAGTTTGAAACAATAATTATTGATTAACTAAAACATAAAATATGCGTCTGAAGAGATTAACGAGTAATATTGAGATTGTAAAGAATATTGATGGGGGTGTGAGGAGTGTAGGACGGAATGATGGAAGAATGTGTTAGCATGCAAGCGGTATGAAGACATTTTCTGTGTTGGTTCAAGTGCTTATGAAAGAGTGTAACAGAAGATATTTTGAAAGGGGACGAATGGATAGAGACGCATGATCTCTACCATCACACAGTTAGGATGCGTTATTATATTCACAAAACAAAACAAAAAGACAAAATTTGGTGAACGTGTTTCTAAAGTGATTTTAACACGTGTTACGTTCACATGTTATTAAATTACAGTTAAATTACGCATATTCTTTAATTCACATTGAATATGCAAAGGAACAAATAAGTTACTTTATATTACTGCTAATTTGATCATATATATATATATATATATATATACTATATATATATATATGTTATTGATGGAACATTTCACCATCACTTATTAACCTAAAGTAATCTAACGTAATCTAATCCAACCTTACTTAACTTAAACCTAATTCATCATTTGTTGATAGATATCTCGTTCACAAAAATTATCTAAAATGCCTATTGACTGCAGTGGGTGTCGTCACTGAAGGCAAATTAAATACAAATATTATTTCTTCACACATAAATTCCACATTTAACTATAAATAGATTTCCATCGGGCATATGCGTCTTAACGGATAGGCCCGATGGAGCCTTTAACGTACTTGACATCCTGCTTCCATATCGGCATAATAACCGGGATAATCGGCAACTAAGTGGCATCTGAAAGTTGTAAGGGGAATATACTGCAAAATCGGATAGTCTCTTCCGGCAATTCCTGCAAAAAAAAAATTTTAAGGATTACTTAAATATAATTAATGATAATTGAATATTCAATTATCAGCTGTTTTTCAGAAAAAAAATTATTTTAGTAAAACATTTATATAATTTATAAGGGTATATACAGGGTGATTCAGAATTCCTGCCTCAAAAATAACTGTACAATAAATACCTATGAGACAGGACTTATGAATTACCCTGTATATTGTTAGACGCGTGAATATGTAGAATCAAAGCATTTAACTATTACTCTTTCATTCATACCCGGAATTCCAAGAATATAACCGTACTCCATTATGTCTACTTTATGGATGATGTCATCCAAGTCAGACATGAGAATATGGGGCATGAAGGTTCGTTGATGGGTAGAGATGATTCCGTAGGCATAATCGTCGTAGTCGTAATCGTAATCATCGTCATAATAATAATAATCGTCACCATCGTCATCATAGTAATAGTACTCATCTACGTCATCATAATAGTCGTTATCATAGTCATCATAGCCGTAATAGTAGTCGTAGTCATCGACGTAAATGACTTGAGGTCGACGCGGTGGATGAGTAGTTGAAGGGTCCCCAGTCGTCACCACGTCGTATCCCGGCTCAGATTTGGTCGGTGAAATGTAAACAGGAGGGTACGTAGCTGTTCCATTCCTAGAGTCGTCACTCTTTGGTGGCTCGTAAGTTTGTTCTGGAGAAGCGCCTCCTTCCGTTGAAGTTTTATATTTCTTTCCTGGAGGGTGAGAGACGTCGGAGGACTTACGTACGTTGGATGAACCTGGAGTGCTTAATGGAAGTGTATAAGAAGGTGGCGAAACGTATTCTTTATCGGGTGGAAGCATACCCACATCTAGAGGTATATGAATTTGAGGAGGGGAGGTTGAATGCTATCATGATGCTCTTTTGAGATTAGTGTATTGGGTTTGAGATTAACCAATACTGGGACTATTTTATCCGGAGGTAAATATTCTTTTACCGGGTCATCCTTCATGGGTACAGTATATTCTTTATTAGGATGTTCGTAGGTCTGTGAAGGAGCTTTGTACGTGGATTGAAAAGATTCTTTTGGTGGTATGTAGTCATTCTTTGGAGGTTGGTATTTTCGAAGAGGCAAAGGAAAGGGTTGTACGAATCATTGTTATTTTTACTGAATGATAATCTCTGTTTGAGGGATGAATACTTGTAGGAGGAGGCCCATAATCTGTTTTTGTTTTTATATGGGCAATTGTATGGGGTAAAGTGTACTTATGTTTCGGCATTATAAACATGGGTCCAATATCGTGTACTGGTTTCACTGGAGTCCATTTGGTTGAAGTTTCGGGAAAGTATTTAGGGGAAGGGGTTGGATTAATTTTACTGTTTTTAAGATTCATTAACCAAATTGGAATTTGTCCTTTCGTTCTCACTGGGACCCCATTTGTCCTAGGATCTGGTTTAGAGGGAGTAAGAATGTGTTTTTCGGTTGGTGGATTATAGTTCACGGTTGGCAGTTGTGGGTTATAACCTTTAGAAGTTTCTTTGCGAGGAGCCAAGTACTCATTTGATGGTAGTTTATAGTGTTTGGATGGTGTCTGGAAGATGTTCGATGGTGAATCAGGAAGCAGATAGTTTTTCGGTATTTCTGTTACTTTTTCAGAATCACTGTATTTATCTTCCGGTACACTGTATGTATTACTCTCTTTATTATGGTAAACACTCCCTTTTGTTTCCTCTTCATAACCCGGTGCAGCCTTTTCTTTATCATTCGGTACAAGATAAGTAGTACTGATAGGAGAATCAATATCTGTTTTCAAATTTTTTGGTTTGAAAGATTCTGGAGGGAGATATTCATTTGTTGGGGTTTGGAGATTAACGGTTGGTAGTTGGTATCCCGTACCGGGAGTTCTTTCGGAATCATTGGAATCTTCCTTTTGGGTTTTCTTTGGTAAGTAAATTTCTGGTTTCGAGCTCTGTTTCCCCCTTTTCTTTTGTCTTCGTTTACCAGGACGAAATCTGAATGGCCTTCTCCTTCTCATCGGATCTCGACCTGAATATGGAGATAAAATACCCTTCATATTGTGTTTAGAAATATTTGGACGCTCTATAACTATACCAGGTGTTTTGTTGTGGGCTATTTTTTCAAGAGAACTCAATTCTTTTGTCTTATTCTTTGCGTCATGATCTAAACTATAACCATTCAGTTTATTTGACCCAGTGCGTTTAAACTTGAAAGATACTGGTCTTCTGAAGGGAAGATGTTTCTTAATCCCACCCCCTCGTGGATTCATCTTAGCTCGCGTACTTCCTCGTTGTAAAGCGTTGCGTCTAAGCGTGCCATTAGGCTTTTTCCTTTTATTACTCGCTGCGAGATCTCGTTGCGGCGTACCAACAGATCCGTTTCGAGAGTTGGAGAGAGACCCAAGCGAAACAAACTTAGGAGAAGAAGAAAAAGAAACAAATTTCTTATGATGACTTTTGTCCAAATTGGGATGTATTTCTTCGCTGTGGGAATCGAATGAAGATTTTCGCTTCAATGCGGAAGGAGGTAAATGAGGTCTGTTCACTGGAGTCACCTCTACTTCCATTTCGTAAATATCAGGAATTCCAATGTCCAACCTGGTGTGTGGCCTCCTATTGCAAGTATGAATAATTTTACGAATTAATTATATATATTTTAAATACTTCTTTATTCCTACTATGTATAAGCATTCATTTTCAGACTTTTTTCCTAATGTGATATGAAATGTAAACTCTTGACCTTAAAGAACATACGTAAAAGACATGAGTGTCGGCGGATAATTTCATATCAGTCTATCATCTTTTTTATATATATATAAACACAACACATAAACCTATCCTCAGATAATGTAAAGATCATGCACTATATACATACAGTACTTATGCAATTGTAGGCGTCCGTAACTCAGTGACACCATTTCCCTATAAGCAAAGTGAAGACACCGAAGTCGGGAGTTCGAATCCCGATGATGCTGGTTATAATAATCCAGGAATTAACGCAATGGGCCGCATTAGTTGGTCTGGGCGTTTGCAGTTCTTCAAATATTACTGTATGAGATATGGCTTTTCGCGCAGATAGGACCCCAGCCTAATCTCCAACCCCCAGGTAATTTATCTCTTGGTTGTGTTGCTATCAATATGAAAATATATCCTACTTCGACATGTAAATTGATGGTTTCCTCTTCAGTCTGTAATCAATGCGCGAAGACAGAGGTTCGCTGTACGACGTGTCTAGATCCTGCTGGAGTCTCTGACGAAGGGATATCGTTTTTCTGTAGGAATCACACTCGTTATTTGCCTGCAAGATATAACAACATTAACATAACATTAACTTGTCAGTTTTGATCCTTAATTTTAAAATGGTAGAAATAAAATGTATATAAATATACAGTCGAATATGTATTATGCAGAGTGTACCTGCAAACATTCTTCCGTTCCATTATTGGTGTATGTTGGAGGCTGGACGGCAACTTCATACACCTGTAATGAAGTAATTTTTAATTAGGTTCTAATTATATTTAAAGGTGTAATTAATTTTATTTGATAATATTTGGTTAATCTTAATCCAATATTGATAAGTTTTGTATTTTGTATTTAAATCCATATCATGATAAACCCCTTACATTGGACGGACGTCCGTAAAGATCCGCCATTGTCCTGATACTCTCAGAATCTCCTCCACCGACTAGCGTTTCGAGCCTTTCCCGATAATCTTGATTACTCAAAATATCTTGCGAAAGTTGATCCAAGATGGAAACCTCTTTCAACCGCCAAGCAAGGGCAGAACCTCCTCCCACAAAACCACCAAAATTCCTAGAACTTTTTGGCTGCCGACCAGGTAACTCTTGAAGAACTTGATCTTCGTTCACTCCGTCGTCGACTAAAAGCTTTCGTTGTTCGGCAATCGCGTCAATAGATTTCGTTTCGAACAACGCTCGATCATTGTTAACAAAATCGTCTTCGTCATCGTCTTCATTTTTTACATTTTCGGAATAAATTTGAACTTCCGGTTTGGATTTCCGCTTTGTCCGAGGGTGTTTCCCTTCCTTGTAATCGATGTCTGACGGTGTTTGGAAGTTAATTACCTTTTGGTTCGTCACTTCGTCAGGTGTATGAGCAGAGGTTAAGAAATCTGTTGAAAAAATAAGAGTAACGAGGACTTGTTAATAATTAGATTTGAGGTAACATTTCATCTTACTGGAGATCCGCTCAATATCTTATTTTTAGGCATTCAAAACGTAACACTTAAAACTAACTTAAGTGATGGAGCGGTAAATATGAGCCCCCTTCGTAATTACCACTTTTATTTTATTATAAAATAAGTAATTTACTAGTTAGGTCAGTATATATATTATATATATATATTACACACAGGGTGATCAAAAAGTCGATGTGCACCTATACTACTCTGAGAGACAAAAGTGCATACATACAAAAGTTATATATTTTAATAAAAATTATACGATATCGTGCAATTTATATTACTGTATAATTGCACGATATCGTATAATTTTTTATTAAAATATCTAACTTCTTGTATGTATGCACTTTTGTCTCTCAGAGTAATATACGTGCACATCGACTTTTTGATCACCCTGTGTGTATATATATATATATATATATTATAAAGAAACTAATGTCTAAAGTGAACCAAGATCATACTTTAATCAGGAACTTATCCCACCATCAGCACAAATTTATGAAACTTGAAAGATCATTAAAATTTAATAATTTACAGCCGCAAAATTTGATAAATACAAACGAAACTGAAATAGGACGATTTAAAATCATACTTTTGGTGATTCTAAATCAATATCTAAAATGATCCCGAATTTGGGGAAGCGTCAGGTTTGATGATGATGTTCGGTTAGCTAAAATGAGGAATTTATTAATAATACAAAATATAGTACAAGTATGACGTCAATGAAGTTACATTGAAGTTACAGTAGCTTCTACTTATCATGTCTTTTACTTTTTCAAATTTTTAATAATTTAGATTTGTTAGGTAGAGGTGGGGCGCATCCATTAAAAAGTTTAGAAAATGCGCTCTTTTATTGGATATAATGATTATTTTTTCGAATTTCACTCCCGTTAGGATTTTAATTGAAAAGCTCGAAATCAAATTACGGATCATCTGGAGATCAGGGCCCCCAGTCTTCTTTAGTTAGCCTTATAAGGCTAACTAACGAAAATATCAAGACCTAACCTAACCAATCGTTAGGTCAACTGTACGCACTTGACGAATGGTTAGGTTAGTTCGTGATATTTTCGTTAGTTAGCCTTATAAAGCTAACTAAAGAAGGCTGGGGGCCCTGATCTTCAGGTGATCCCAAATTACTACTACTTCATGCTACCTGAAGATCTTACACACCAAGGTTTCTGTTTTACTTTATTTTAGGTTAGGTTACTTCACTTAACCTAACCTGAATCTCAAAAAACTATCTCCCACAACAAACTAGTAACTGTTTTCCTTATAGGAGAAAGGAGATATAAAAGAGCACGGAACACGAGTTAACGCAACTTATTATTATTATGACGCAGTTATTATGTAATAACTGCTTCGGGAAAGCTAAAAGGCTTTACTTGATGAGGAATAGCGCCCTTTGGAACCATATTTCCTACTTGGAACTTGTAGAAATGAAGCAGTGGTATCATAAAGCAAGAAAATTAAACTTAATATTTCGTAGGGTAAAATAAGTGTCTTTTACCAATATTTAAACGTTTGTTTTCATTTATTGGATCACCTGAAAATGCGCTCTTTTAGTGAGTAATGATTATTTTTTCGAATTTCACTCCCGTTAGGATTTTAATTGAAAAACTCGAAATCAAATTACGGATCACCTGAAGATCAGGGGCCCCAGCCTTCTTTTAGTTAGCTTTATCAGGCTGGCTAACGAAAATATCACGACCTAACCTAACCAATCGTCAAGGGCGTACAGTTGACCTAACGAGTGGTTAGGTTTAGGTCGTGATATTTTCGTTAGTTAGCCTTATAAAGCTAACTAGAGAAGGCTGGGGGGCCCTGATCTTCAGGTGATCCCATTTATTTACCAAAGAATATTAATGAATTTATAGAAATTATCATTTGTTTGTTAATTTCAACATACATTTATTAACATAAAACCTTATAAAGTTAAATTTCCTAAAACTTGACTGAAATACGATGTAGCATATATACAGAGTGGCCACAAAATCCCTTTGCGGTGAAATTGCAGCGTATCTGTATATTGCCCTGGTTTTTCATGCAAAGGAACTTTGTGGACACCCTGTACACACCCCATATGCTGAGACTTTCTTTCATTCACGTACATAATTTGGGTCTTCCTTCAACAAAGAATAATTTATATTATATAATTAGTTAAAATTACTTTAATGAATCCATATCATTATCTACATGATAAAGTGCCAGATGGTGTCTACTTTTAGTACAGTGTGGTCCATAAGTTCCAATCGGTTATAAATAAAGCGAAAATACAAAAAATTAAACAAAGTAAAAGTTTATAATAAGTTCATAAATATTTAGTGATTAATCAAAGTGCAAAATATAACCATCTCGACAAATATTCTTTCCTTAGTAATCGATTACATCAGTGTGAGCTCCGCTAGATGGATTTTCTCTTTAATTATAACAGATTGCGACTTATGGGCCACCCTAATATATATATATATATATATATATATATATATATATATATAAGGTGACGCAAAAGTCGGGGCATCATAGGAATTTTCAGTGTTGATTATAATATATATTTTGTTTTTCTTTTAGGGAGGGGATGGCTGCGAAATTACAATAGACGAGAGGGTGAGCTTGGTTTTAATGCATGGAATACCAGGTACAACAAATCGATGAATCGATACATAATTTAAATTCTGTCCCGATTCATCGACTTGTAGTACCTGGTATTCCATGCATTAAAACCAAGCTCACCCTTTCGTCTATTGTTAATTTCGCAGCTATCCCCTACCTAAAAGAAAAAATAATATAATCAACACTGAAAATTCCTATGATGCGCGACTTTTGCGCCACCCTGTATATACCTTTCCTTTCAACCTTTCAGATGTTCCGTGCGATGATTCCTCATTTCACTGAGGTCAGTCGGGTTGTTGCCTCTCCT
The DNA here is from genome assembly GCA_023014485.1 of Bathynomus jamesi. Classification (NCBI taxonomy): domain Eukaryota; kingdom Metazoa; phylum Arthropoda; class Malacostraca; order Isopoda; family Cirolanidae; genus Bathynomus; species Bathynomus jamesi. The sequence goes on along the minus strand of JAJOZX010000512.1, from coordinate 115,260 downwards.
CTTGAGTTGGCCGAGTGAAGTAAAGAGTTGTTTTCTGGCCAGGCCAGAAACTCCCATGGCCAGGCCAGAAAATGGCCATGGCCATGTTCCTGGCCAGGAAATGGCTAAGAACTCCCGGCTCATCTAGAATTGTTCTGAACTAGTCGTCTCGTCTTCCTGTGTTCCTTAGTTCTTTGGGCAGCTGGTTGAACAGGATTGTTCCTCTCACAACAAAACTACTTTCATTCAGGGTTGAGGATGTTCCCTATCTAGCCTTTAATTTGGGAACACAACACATTCTTACTTTCCTACTTTCCAATGTTGTTTGAGTGATTATAGGGTTCAAAGTAAGATTAGGGACTAGTTCCTGCATTATTTTCCAAGTGTAAATAATGGTGTACCTCTCTTTTCCTTTCCAGCAAATATAAATGTAATTCATGTAACTTTTTCCAATAATTTAGTTCTTTGCATCCATTGATCTTTGCTGTGAAGCTTCTCTGAATCCCTTCTAGTTGACTAATATTTTTTTTTATATGGAGATGTTAAGACCGAGCAATACTCCAGCTTGAGTATGATCATTGTTTTCAACAGAGGAATCATTATATTCCCTTCCCTTCTTTTAAAGGTTCTCAGTATCTGTCCAGTTAGTCTTTTTGCTCTGTTTACTGCTATCTTATTTTGTGTTTCAAATTTTGCAGCATCAGTCATTACAACTAAATTTTTTGGTTCAGGGTTTCTCTGAATTTCCTGTCCATTTCGGATATAGTATTCCATGGATTTTAGGTTCTCCCTTCTTCCGTACCTTAATAGTTGAAAATTTTGTGTTAAATTTCACATTATTGCCTTCAGACCAATTGTAGATTTTGTTCATGTCTGTTTGTAGAGATCCTATATTCTCTGGGTTTCTTATTTTTCTACTAATTTTTGTGTCGTTGGCAAAGGATGTTACTGTGCTGCAGGGCCGTAACTAGGGTTTAGAAATTAGTGAGGTCCATATTTTTTTCGAGCGCGGCGGGACGAGCAAAATTCAGACCAAAATGACATCTACAAACACAACCCAAGCTATACACTAAACACAAAACACAAAACGCTCGACGCTCCCTCTTTTCAAAAGAAAAGCGGTAATATGCGTTTCATACACGGAGAACGGTTCAGTCTCTTTTTTTTTTTTTAGGAAATAATTACCGAGGTCCGGACCTCGGTGACCTCATAGGTAGTTACGGCCATGCTGTGCTGTCACTGGTAACTTCCTCATCTATATCAGTTAGCATAATTATGAAGAGTAATGGAGCCAATACTGTCCCTTGTACTACTGAGCTAAGGACCTCTGATTCGGATGAAGGTAGTCCTTGAACTGTAGCGACTTGCTGCCACTCACTAAGGATATTATATATCCATTTTCCTACTTTTCCTGTTATTCCCATATATTTCAGTTTATGTGCTATGATTCCACGGTCATCTTTGTCGAACGCCTTGTCGAAGTCTGTGTATATCACATCACAGTTTTCATTGTTTTCGAGTGCATCAGTAATGTTGAATAGTGTTCCATTAGTTGTGACAGGCATGATCTTCCTGACCAGAATCCATTTTGGTTATTTTAATTTTATCCGAGTTTCCAAGAAGTCATAAATTTTTTCTCTAACTATTCTTTCAAATATTTTGGTGAAATGAGATGTAAGCGACACTGGCCTATAGTTTTTGGCCTCGGATCGATCTCCTCCTTTATATATTGGAACTATGTTCGCTCTCTTCAGGATGCTCTGTATTTCTCCCGCGTCTAGTTATCGTCGCCATATCCAGTATAAGGGCTTAAAGTTCATTCTTGCAGTTTTTCATCAGTGTAGCATTCTACATAAACACGCACGGTTCCATATATATATATATTAGTGGTGGACCGGATGTCAGTTTTTCAACATCTGCGGATGTGGATCTTTAATTTCAATATCCGCGGATGCGGATATTTAGTTAATCTATCAATATTATATAGAATTATGAATATATGACATAATTTTTCAAATTTCGTGATATTACTATTATGGGAGGCAATGCATAAGAATTAAAATTAATATTAATGTTTTCATTATGATAAAATAATAACTTTCTCAAGAGTTTCAGCCACAGAAAATTGAATGAAACAAGTTTCATTCAATTTTCTGTGTTACCACGTATTTATATTTTGAGGTTTATATATTTGTTTGTTCATTAATAATTAATACTTTACAGGAAATGTGCATGACTGGGCCTTATAAGCTACTTTATAAGCTAATTTAATTGTAAATTGCATAATTTATTAGAGGTAATATCCGCATAACATCCGCAGTCAGAAGTGCGGATGTTAAAAATGATGATGATGCGGATATCCGGTCCACCACTAAATTATATATATATTGTTGTAGTGTTCTGATATTTCTCAAAAATGTGTTTTAATAAACTTGGTGTATTTATCATCTTAATTTGAATTTTCCCCCATCTTTTACCACGTAATACTCTCTCTCTCTCTCTCTCTCTCTCTCTCTCTCTCTCTCTCTCTCTCTCTTATAAGGCAGTAAAACTAAAACCCGTCGTGTATGTGAACGATGCACGTAATGTACACGAGTGAAAAGCGGAGATTTCTCGTGTCATCATTAACATATATTGGGATAAGTGGAGCGTGTGTTTCACATCGTGAACCAACTTGTCCAGCTCACGCTTGCAGGCAAAAGGAAAGCGCTTTTTCCAACCGCCTTAACCCTCTATGGATGACTGCTTCGAAATATTAAATTTTGAAACTTATTCATAACCTAACCCTGTAGAAAAATGTATCCATACAGGATTAAACTGTATGGCAACTTTCGTTTTAAAGTTTTTGGTCATTGTTTCGTTGTAGGCTTTTATGATAATGATAGTGATAAAAAATGCAAAAAAACTTCACACTTTTTTACGTGAAGGTCAAAATATGAGAATAAAAACCCACTCTAATAGACGAGTTTATTTCCACGACAGTTTCGACGCCCACTGGCGATGCCAGTGGGCGTCGAAACTGTCGTGGAAATAAACTCTGTCTATTAGAGTGGGTTTTTATTCTCATGATAGTGATAAAGTTTACTGGCAGGACATAAATCCCAAAATAATTTAATTTATATAATATAATAATAAGCTATTATGACAGAGGGTATACAATTCTGAAGCTTTCCCTAATTTTTCTAAATACATTACATGGTCGTATCAAAATTTGTTTCAAAACAATTCTGGAATAAAACAGAAAGAGTAGCTTTTAAGACGTATAATCTATCTAGCCTTTCCTCCGAAATCATAATGAACAAAACGTTAGAACATAATTCTCAAAAACTACTTTTCCTATTTTAGAATTGTTTTGAAGGAAATTTCGATACCATCAAGATACGTATTAAAAATATATTAAAGAAACCTTCAAAATCTTTATATCAAAACAGAACCCTGAAATAAAATTAGTTAATAAATAATTTGTAACAAATGTAACGTAGTTTCTCCCTCGCCGCTCACCTTCTTCGTCAAACACAACACTTAGACGCAACACAACCAACACAACACAATACTTACAGGAAGCCCAGTAAACTGCGAAAATTAAAAGAAACTTCTCCATTTGCAGTTTTATCAGTAAAACACCTGAAAAACAGAAAAAAATTATGTAATAAATGTTAATTAGGGAAGTAATTATGTTTCAACCTCAAGCGAGTCGGAAGTAACGCAAAAATTATGGTTTCAGGTAACTTTCTTACGGTCATTTATTAATAAAAATTGTTTCAAACATTATTTTGTAACTTTTAAATGATTTACAAAAAACATAAACTAAATTATACAAGTTTAGAAATGGCGATTTTGCTATTAACTTCCTGTACAGGATATGTGTAAAGTGTCTGTCTGTGTGTGTGTGTGTGTGTGTGTGTGTGTGTGTGTGTGTGACTGTAATTTTACAGTCATGGTAATTTTGCATACAATTTCTGGGAGTTTGTCGAAAAACAAAATTTAAAACCAGTCTGAAAATAACTAATTTACTCATTTTTGTTCCGTCCCGACTTTCCCGACTGTCTCGACAAAAACAGCAAAATTACAAAAACAAAAAATTAATAATTAATTTTGGATCACCTGAAGATCAGGGGCCCCAGCCTTCGTTAGTTAGCCTTATAAGGCTAACTAACGAAAATATCGTGACTTAACCTAACCAATCGTTAGGTCAACTGTACTTCCTTGACGATTGGTAAGGTTAACTTATCATGATATTTTCGTTAGTTAGCCTTATAAGGCTAACTAAAGAAGGCTGGGGGCCCTAATCTTCAGGTGATCCTTAATTTTTTTTAATTCGACGAATTTATTTCCGCAGCTGTACACTGTTTTCTGAAATAAGATAAATACTGTTTGTAGAATGTTAAAGTGTATTTTTGACGTTCCAAATAATTACATTTATACAGTTAGTTAAATCAAATGCGCAAACGCTGAGGGTTACAGGGTGTTGCATAAATCACTCATAAAACTAACTTATTTTAAAATCGGATTATCGTGAAAAAATTCAGTGGTACCCATTACCTGAGCCGGATATCCTAATAGTTTTAACAGGGAAGCTTAATAATAATATGTCTCCCTTCATAAAAAAGTTACAATTAACAAAGATCCGGAGATCCACCCTCAGTTAGCCCAGGAGAGAAAATATATTTTATTACATTTTATGCAGCTGTTATTAATTGCATGATCTTAGTTTCGTACTAACAGGCAGTTATATATCAGAAGGGACCTACAGTTTTCGTGGGACCCGAACTGCTATCCTGTCAAAGAAGACCCAGAAGAAGGACCTCAACCTTGGAATTTGAATTCCTTGAGCAAAGTTGAACCCAACTTGTCACGGTAGTGTAGTGGTAAAGCGTCTGGCTGCTTATCCGAGGGCTCTGTGTTCGAGTCTCGTCTCAGATTTCACTTTAGAGTACTTTGTGAATGTGTCGGAAGATTTTATATACCTTGGTTTACTTTGGTTTTGTTTGGTTTTGACGAAGGTTAAGCTTATCACTCCCCCTTAGACCTACAGTTTAACGTGGAATCCGAACCACACCCCACCACGAACGGTCCGAAATTACAAAGTCCTCACCCGGTTTCACGACCTCCCGATCAGCAAGCAGCCCAGCATTTTAACCACGAGACTACCCAGGGTACCCATTTATCTTCCAACCAATTTTTATTGTGAAAGGATGAAAAGCTGGGTTTGCTGTCGCACCCTGCCGTCACCGGATTTGTAGTCAGCGATGTTAACCATTGCACCACCGAGACTATATATATATATATACCGGCTTAATCATCAAGTTTGGTTACTCTTTAGTTTCTGGGCTTTCCAGTTTCTTTAGTTTCTGGGCTTTACTGTGCCCTTGCTTCTGCCGGAATACATGACGTTAATTCAGTCCTTCACTATACATACTGTGTACACACACACACACACACTATCTATAAAATGCTGATTATGTAGTGAAAGATCCCATATACCCCTTTTTCACGTGTAACCTTACATCAGACCTAAAATAAACATTTCAACTCATTTTCCCAACGCCAAAAAATGAATTTACGAAATAAATAAATAAATAAAATTTAAAAAACTAAAAAGCGCTTCTTTTATCTAAATATGAATATAAATGGCTGTTCATTCAGTTCCTTGGTTGGTTTTGAAACACTTATTGTTGATGGAATATTTTACAATCTCTCTGCAAGATGTTTTGTCATTTACAAACTCTTCTTTTTTTCTATTTTCAGTTTATCGCATGATTTTTACTTAGTTTTCAAAACGAAATTATTGATATAATATCTTTTTATTAATATCAATAAGATTTGTCTTTAAAGCATTAACAAATAAAGGTTAGAAACCTAAAACTTTTAATTGTATTTCATATATATATATATAAATAATTTCTATCCCCCATTCCAAGTACCAAAATGAGAATACTCGAAGTAAGAAATGTCAGTTTTAGCCTAGCCTAATTCAGCCAAGCCCAACTTAGCCTAATCCAGGAACAAATTGGGAACGGAAAGAAGTGACTCAAATTTTGACGATGGGATGTACTATTTAGAATGTATACTGTGGTTTTAAGTTCTTCATTATTTTTTTTTTTACCATTTCATGGTAAAAGAGTTAGCCTGTTTTTGAAAATGTAAATGCTTAATTACTGTTCATCATGAAATGACTGTAACATACTTCCTTAGTTTTCATTTACGAGCAGTGATGTAAATCTTCCTGTTGTAAACCGTACTTAAAATATGCCAAACCAATTTGAGTTGAAAAAAAAGACCGCTCATTATAATGAGTGACGTCATAATGAAAGGATCTTAATAACTGCCTATTAATAATTAAAGTGCAGTAACATTTTCATTTAAAAATAATAATTAATATTACCATCAAGCAATGTGTTCATCCTATTCGGTGAAGTTATTTTTGGAGATAATGGAGGAAAATTTTTAATAGAAAACGTTGAAACGTAAATTTTGAATATTCAAAAATTAAAAACTAATAATGACGTAACAATTATTATGGCAAAAGAATGAATCGGTAAATGTTCTAATATTCTTTTCTCTTCCACAGTGAATTATAGCTACCTCGCAAACAGATGGTCGAAGGAAAAGGCAACAACAGATGGTGGTGCCTTGCCTCGCCTCCTCTTTTATTAAGTTCATCTATACGTAAGCTATCTTACCATTTGATTTTTTTTTTTTTTTTACTTTTCCAAATGGCTTCAGTTTTAATAAATTATCTTATTTAGAAAGTTACTGTGAATTAAATTAAAACTAACGGAATCAGTTTTATATATATATATATATATATATATATATTCGGTGCTATCTTTTTATCTTTTGTATCGCTTTCTTTCTACACGAAAAATAGCTGTTACTTTGTTGTAGATAATTTTTGGAGTTCAATTTAGGTTAGGTTAAGTTAGATTAGGTTAACCTAAAATAAAATAAAAATGAAAAATCCTGAAGTAGCATGAAATAATACTAATTTTCTTTGGAGTTTTTTAATTAAAATCTTAACGCGAGTGAAATTCGAAAAAATAATCATTATATGCTATAAAAAAGCGCACTCTAAATTTTTTAATGGAACCCCTCCCTACCTAAATCCAAGCGTAAGAGATTCAAAATTTTGAGAAATTAAAGGATACCATGTAACTTCAATGGCCACCGACGAAAATGTAAGAGGAATTTGACGATTTAAGAAATACTCTCTCATATATATATATATATATATATATATATATATATATATATATATATATATATATATTATGGCTAGTTTGTAGCTTATATAGCTTATTTGTATCGGCTTCTAATTTGCAGATAGGCTGTGGTGATTGATCACTAAGTAGGTTGGTGAGGTAATTTAATAGTTAGTTATTTGGGGTCACCATTGATTTATCAGTCAACAACAGAATATACTTTACGGCTTTTTACTTTAACAACCTTAATATTGCAATGACAGATTCAGTACGGTACGTACAATACGAAATGCAGTGGTTATTAATCCAAATTACAAATTGCATGACATGTTATGAATTAATTGTCAGTAAAATTAGACAATGAGAAATGCAACGACAGATAATAAATTACATTACATTGTGCAATAATAATTAATTGTTTATTTAAATTGGTAGCTCGATAAATGACACAAAATAAGAGTTGTATGCATAGATACAAAGAAAACGGAAGTTTACACACTGAGTATGCGAAATGCGTTGAGGGCCTAGCAGCCAGAGATTATTTCTGTTGCACAAATGCTGGAAAAGTGGTTTCAAAATTCAACTATTTTTATAGTTGGTTTTCCTCTGGTTTATTTTCTTGTAGTTTGTTTACAATATCGTGAAAGTGTTTTGAATTGGTCGACCGTTGTGTCAAGCCTCGTTGATAAATGCCCCTTGACGAACAAGCTGTCTCTCTTGCCGAGACTTGACACAGGCACCTAGAAAACCTCCATTGCAGATTTCTGCTGATAACGAGAATTTGTGGCATCTACGATACATTACAACGAACTACAGACGTCTGGGTCTCATTAAGAACTGTACCGGCACCTAGGAAATGTATTGAAAGTGTGGGCCTAAAGGGGAATGTTTATGAACACCAGTATATATATATATATATATATATATATATATATATATATATATATGCAGTGCTGTAACGTAACAGTTACTCTGTAATCGTTACTTTTTTGAGTAAATGTCACGGTAAGTAGTTGCAAAAAATCATGAATACTTGCAACTTCTTTGTGGCTACTTTTTTTCACAAACCTTCCTCGATGTATTCGTACATATTGTGCACAGTGCAAGTTTATTGACAACATAGTATGTCTAATGCTAATACGATGAAATCTTGTTTATTCGTTAAATCACAATCAATTTGAAACAAATGAACAATCTTGGCAAGTATCACTTTTCATGGAAACATCTTTTATCAGGATCAGATGCTTGTTAAGATCAGGAAAATTATCAAAAGTAACTTTTGGTGTAACAATTAACTAGTTATTTTTTTGAAACGGCAACTTGTAACTAGTTACTTTTTTGAGACAGTAGTTAATAACTGTCACAACACTATACGTGTGTGTGTGTGTGTGATGTTAGAAATATAGGTGACACAGAAGATAGGTTCCATGATATGTATTTTAATATTTTTCACTCTCTTCAGATACTGTTTGATGTAACGACCGTACATATTTCTTCGTTTCCACATGACTTATCTTCATTCTGTGTACACTTCATAAGCATAAATTATGTATAGTTATGTATAATGGAAAATATACAAATATGTTTCATCGAAACCTCTTCATTTAACCTATCCTCAGTCATAAAATGAAGTCTTGAGATAGTTCCGACATTTCGTCGATAAGACATTCAATCGACAAGGTTTTGGGGGAATTAAATTAGGTTAGGTCTGGTTTTATTATCCGTTTAACTAATCTGGGTAACTGATGTAAAAATTAATTTAGAAATGAATAGAATGAGAAGTAAATATTGGTTTGAAGTAAATTTCAGTGCCGTACCAAGGCAGGAGGCGAACGGTGCGGCCGCCCAGGGCACCGACGTGTGGAGAGCGCCAAATTGTTGGTGTTAGCGCCCACGTAGAATGAAATTTGAATTTTTAATTAATTACGTATTATATATTGTTTATGTATTAATTATGTATTATGTATTGTTTATGTATTAAATAATTATGTATTTTAATTATGTATTTCTATCATAATCAATTTGTATATGTTTCGAATTTAATGGGCGCATAAGGAATGCCTTGCACAAGGCGCCATCACAGGTTGGTACGGCCGTGGAAAATTTACAAAGTAACTAACAGCTAATTGCAAAATGTCTACTTTCATTATTTGTAAATTGATATTAACAACCATTTTACCCATTTTAACAACACCGTTTCTAAATTTCATAGTTTGGAAATTCTTTGATTATTTTAACATTCCCTTGACCCCTAAATATTTACGAATGAATATTTTAAGATGGGATCTTTTCGGTTTGATGGCCGGCCGAAAAAAATTATAAAAAAAAGCAGCTTTTTGTATTAGTTAATGTTTATTACATTTCAGAATAATCCATTTTAGTTTAGAGAAATGTAAAATAGGACCAAGAAAACACAGTTGAAAGTGGAAAAAATTACATAAAAAATAAGATATTAATAATATTTTCGTTAAAACTAACGAAAATATCACGACTTAACCTAACCAATCGTCAAGGGCGTACTGTTGACCTAACCGGGCATTCAATTAACTGGACATTCAATAAATTTCCCGTAGGTTTCGATTAATTTTAATTAACTTTTACCTAATAATTTTTTCTCTCGAGGAGCCGTTTCCGTGTTTTAGGGTGGGACAGACAGTTATATATATAATGCCCGGTTAGGTCAACTGTACGCCCTTGACGATTGATTAGGTTAAGTCGTGATAGTTTCGTTAGTTTTAACGAAAATATTATTAATATCTTATTTTTTATGTAATTTCTTCCACTTTCAACTCTCTTTTCTTGATCCTATTTTACATTTCTCTAAACTAAAATGTATTATTCTGAAATGTAATAAACATTAACTTAATGCAAAAGCTGTTGTTTTTTTCGCCAACCTTCAAACCGAAAAGATCTTTAAAATTTCTATGCCCCGAATTACATCATCTCATATGGAATTGGAAATTGTATTTTATCAGGGTCTTAATTAAGGCCGCCGCATACCGAAAGCCACACACGCCACGCCACGCACGATAGCCACGCTACGTGGTCCTCACACCAAAAGACACGTGGCCGGGCAACGACACCAGTATCCATCTGACCTAATTTGGTAGCAATTTCCTTCCAACAATTATCTTTTCTGTATATGTCCCTGTACTCTTCTTTTCCCATGTCATAAAAGCATGGGTACCGTCTCACTTCTTCAATCAACTCTTCCATTGCAAAATTGGTGCGAAACGGGGCGGATGGGGAATGAATGAATGAGTGAATGAGTGACGACTGATTGAACCACTTCCGCCAGTGGGGATGGGATAAGCTCCACCTACTACGAAGACGAACTGAGCATGCGCAGTCAAAGACACGTCTCGGAATATTGCTCAGGGAGCGAACGCGAGCCACGTTGCGCGGCTGGTTGACGAATGGTGTAGCTAGCATGGCCTTCGGTGCGCGTTCCTTCGTTGAAAATCATTAGAGCGATGCTGAGCGACGTGGCGGGCGTGCGTAGCGTGGCGTGGCTAGCGTAGCTTTCGGTGTGCGACGGCCTTTAACTTCTCAGAAACGCTAAACGGGCTACATAATGTTTGTTCTATTAGCCTATTGAGATTATATTGCACTGTTAACTGTAGTTCAGACCCTAGGTCTGGTTCATTTAATGTTACCCGAGTTTGTGTCCTATAACCTAAGGCTGATCAATTACATATATAAGAGTAAGCATGTTGTAGGTTGTTTCCATATTCATCAATTATTGTTTATACGGGGAAGGACCACTCGAATGTGGACATTTTTAAACTGGTGCCATTTTCATCGGTCTACAAATTACAATAACTTCGTCCCTGCATGTTTTAATGCGATCGTGGACTAACTAGATATAGACAGCGTTGTTAATAGGCTATTTTGTGAAGCGTGATAGTGAGATATATGGAGTTGTTTTTTTCATTTTTGTTACGTTTGCTTAATATACGATATTTAGTTTCGAGTTTCGAATACAAAGAATTTAAGCTGTTGTCCATATTGAGCTTTCTCATCCTGTCTAACAGGGCATCTAGTGGTAGAGTGTCGGGCTGCTAAATTGGGTTTGAGTTCGGCTTAGGTTTCAGATTTCGGTAATTAAGGTGTTTCTCCGAATCTTCCTTGATGGGGTTGGGTCCGACGTAAAGTTATTGATCCCCTCCATCATATGACCCAAGGTTGTTACGAAGGAGATTAAACAACCCAGAACATTATGAGCTAACCCCATCTCCACTCTGCAATAATTTATGATATTTGGGTAAAACTAAATTATTCCTATAGGTAATAAACGATCCCTTGAAAGCTACAGCGAGATTACGTTGTAACATCGCTTCCATAAATCAGCCAAGTTAAGCGACTTTCAGTCTGCTCATTTATTAGACTGGTGACCGTCTTCCACTTTCAGATGAAACCCCGTAGTTCGGAATCCACGTAAAGCTGTAGAAAGTTAAAAAAAAACAAATTTTTATTATTGCGTCCCTTAATACGAGTCTGTCTTCAGCAAAACTTACTAACCTTCAACTTATCTGGAATAAATATAATCCTACTGGACTCAGGCATACAACATCGACACCCTAGTTTCGTTAGATGACCTGGCTTATATTCTATTTGACCTAAAGTGACTTAATTAACCAATATCAAATTAAACTAACCCACAGGGCGTGTGTAAGTGAACTCCTTTCCCAAGGTGCGTCAAGATAATGGCTCTAATTAACATCAGTTGCTTATAACATTGTGTGTGTGTGTGTGTGTGTATATATATATACTCAGGTAATAGTATCGAATTTCAAGTATAAAAATATCTTCCTTTCTCTGACTTTGGAAGAAATGAAACAAGGTCCCTGATTGGACACTTCATAATCTCTAACCTAGTGTTCTGAATACATACTGGGGAAGATATATACAGACCTCACCTCGCCTTCGTTGGCAGAGATTTCTGTGAAAGTGACAAACATTTTCAGTCACCATCCTTTTTTACTATTCCAGAAGGAATCTTAGAATCTGTAAGTTAATGTAAAATTTTGCTCGCACTATATTTTGGCATAAATAATGTTAACTTGAAATTCTACCCATGCAACTGTCCAACACAATAATGATGACTCTCTCTTAACCTGATTTAAACTACCTAAGTTAACCTAACTTAGCTTAGCCCAATTTTCTATTGCTTCATTTGTCTTTATATCTGTAGGTTTAGCTTTAGAGGTCTGTTAAAAAAATGATTATATATGTATATATACAGGGTGTCCCAGAATTCCTGCCCCAAAAGACTTCTGAGACATATATATATATATATGGGTGGCAGACAATGGTAAGGGATATTTTTAAAATTATTATTTACTGTGGTTATCATTTCAACGTCCATTAAACTTGAAGATGCCATAAGTTAAGGCGATATTTCATTTTTCCCGCTTTGTGGGCGCTTGGCTCGATTCTATCGTATCTCTCGTGTCCAAATTATTCGTCACGCCCGTATGTCAGGAAATTAATGGAGTCTGAGCTTACTATCGTTTAAATGAATTAGGTTGTATTCGGATACAACTGTAGCAGATATTAATTAACAATTTTACTCTGAAATTCCCGTTTTCTTCGAAGATAATCTCGTCCAAATTTGAGTATTTGTCGAAATTAGTAATAAAGTATCGATTATGGGAACTACACTAGATTATAGACTAGCTACTTTATACTTGACATTGTGACATTGCCCTCTGGGTTATGTTTAATGTTGCCACCTTTTCATTTCAGTAGACACCCCCCCCTCCCTCCCTTCCCAAAGAAAATTATCCTCCCAACCCACAGTCCCTTGTAATTGAAGTAGGGCCCCTAAATCTGAATAATTTATAAGCACATTATTTTTAAGAAAAATATTACAATTTCTGAGAAAATATGACTTACAAAAAATAGCGGTACTTTATTTTTGTTATGTACAGTTATTAGAAAAGTAAATAAAAAGGTATTTTTTCCATGCAATGTATTTCCTCCATAACATAATGAAAAAAGAAATTACAGTGTAACAGAGTGGTGCTACAATGTACAAACACGCAACAGACAGGATAAGTCAAAGGTAAGCATCCGCTACATCATCAACTCCCGTATTACATCAATGACATACATTGCAAATTCATGTTAATTACGAGACTATTATTCCCTTGGACCACTTTTTCTTCCTGGTTCTTTCGTCTTCCCATGTTTTCTGGGTCCCCATGACAGTATAACGACTTAAACAGTACTTCCACAAAGAATATTAAAAATAATTTCAATTTATTTAGCTCTTGTTTAAAGTTTCACTACTTAAGTCCCGCCAAAATGTGGACATGTTGCTTGGCGCTTGCCTGTCCTCACACGAGATCCGGATAAGCTGCGTCCAGATGAGGGTGCGATCTGGACACCGGACATTTCTACTCCTTTCCGTACTGTCCGGACAAAATCCGAACAGGTGGCAGCACTAGTTACGTTACATCAAATTAGGTTAGGTTAGGTCATGTCAGATTTGGTTAGGCTAAGCTAGGTTTAGTTAAGATTGTCGATGAGGCTGACCTTCCCATAATTTGGGGGTATCGTCTCTGTGGCTGCATGACCGGTCGGTGTTATCTGACTGTTTGCTCATTTTTCCGGCCGAAGTGAAATGGTTTTTCTTGTCACTTGTTTTCTCAAATTTTAAAAGTAAAAATTTTTCAAAAGTTTGATCAAACTTAAATTCTCGGCGCATTTTGAAAATTTGTCCAGTCCTGCTTTTGGTGATTCAATGCAAAATATGGCAACAATTCATCCTCTTCAACTTTGTTTGGGTGAGGGTTTAGCTACTGATGGCTTCTCCCTCATCATCTTTACGTATGTATAGGTTCACTATTTATTTACTTATTTTAATATATACAGGGTGACCGAGAAATAATGGTACAAAACTAACTGGTCATACGTTTTTATTAATTAACATACAGACAATATATATGGTTGTTTACATTTTCAAACTGTTAAAGTTGTTTGAAACACTTCCGCATTATGAGCAGCATTCGTCGCTACATTGTGTATTCGACCCTCATACTCCATTAGAGCATTAGCAAGATGCACTTATGGAATGGATTCTTTGACAGAGTTCCGCCAGATCCCTGGGTTTGATACGACTCACAAGTGTTTTAACATAATAATCTAGATAAAAAACTTGGACAGTTTGGAAATGTAAACAATTATTTATATATATATATAATATATTAAGGTAGGTTGATTTTGGAACTGTGTTCTTGGACTAGTCTAGATAGAAAGGTATTAATGTATAAAAAACGTTGCACCAACTCATATTTGTGAAAATGATTGTATTTTTTGATGATTGTTAATTATTTTTAAGTTGTAAAATTGCCGAATTTTACGCGTAAAATCGCGCGCGCGGCATTCGCGCAATGTAAACAAACAAAATATCGGACCTTATTTCATCAAAATAATCAATTAAAATTCGGCTTTTTTAACAAAACGATGCTTGAAATTTATTGTAATGCATTATAGATGTTTATTAGTGTATTATTTTGTATTTTTTAATGATATTTACGTATAAAATGTGTATTAAATTAAGTTATTTTATGATGCGTTCATTTAATTGTGTTTATTTTCAGATATTTCATAAAAATGGGTAAAAAACGGAAGTCTGCAGTATTAACTCGAAGTGATAGTGCCAAAAAATTCAGTGGCCAGCCTTCCCCTTTGGATAAAACAGAGCCTCCTGCCCTCTGCCAAGTTATTTAGTACAGTTATTTCCTCCAAAACAGCCACCCGGACTTGAAAGACTGTGATATTGCTAAAATGATAGCAAAGGATGTGATTGAGATCTGGCAGGCATTGAACCCGCGACTGCCCCTGTATGAGGAATATTATGTAGTGAAATTGGTGGATAAAGTGTGCTTCAAGAAAGCAAAAGAGACAAACAGGAAATCTCTTTCTACAGTCCAGGAGCAGAATCTGGAGGAAAAGCTGGATAAACTTTTTGACATTTCTGCTTGCACCTGTAAGCTACCTGTTCGTCCCTGTGATGACAATGCTGTGAAGTGCAAGAAAGAAAATTGTCAAACACAGCACATAATCTGCACTTGTCCTCCCAGTAAGAAGGTAATGCTATTATTTTTTTAACTTTTAACTGGCCTAACTTAGTGCGATTGAGCGGAAATTGCACACCATTGGCTGTTCACTCCATCAGAATGAGTTTCCTTTCAGAGCTGTTTTCAAGCATCTTGATGGCAGTATCAAACGTCCCACTGCTTTCACTGGTCCGCTGGGAAAACTGTGAAATTGACTACCAAGATCTGCCACAAGTGGAATTCACCAAACTCAGTGGCCCCCTGGATGACATGGAATTTGCTGAGGAGACATTGAATGATCTCAGTAGCGACCAGAGGCTTCTTTTGGAGTATGTGCTTGGAATTTCCAGGGGCAAAGTCAACCCAAGATTTGCTGCCTGGAAAATTGGACCATTAAACCATGCAAGATGGTTGACTTTGGCAGTTAGATTGATGTGTCTGTGGACCAGAGGTGCTTACCCTCCAGAACTACAGGATAAGCTTTACCAGGCCATCAAGTTCATTGTGGAAGTGTATGCAGTCAGTTGGTTTGAGATCAAAAGGGACAGCAAGTTCCACAATCAGCAGCTGTACATCTTCAACATGATCCAGACGATCAAGCAGCAGTCTGAAGAAATCCAGGGTGTTGCTTTCAAGAACCTGAAGTACAAGCTTTTGCCTTGCTGCCCGAGAATGTGCTGTACTCCATGATGAAGTCTGATGACTTGGAAGTGAGAGAAGCTGCTCTCAAGAAAATTCTGTCCATCAGGTAAGCATTTATTAATTTAAAAAATGTGAAAAAAAAATTTTATTATGGGGATTTATTTAATAAAAAAAAGACCCGAGTTCTATAAATCCCCATAATCGAATTTTTTTTCACATTTTCTTATCCCAATTCCCCCTTTCCCCTCTGATAATGGAAATAATCTTACCTTCTTTCTGAAAAAAAATTCGATTATGGGAATTTATAGAACTCGGGTTTTTTTTTTAATTTAAGTTAAGTTAAATTAAATCAGCAATTCTGAGACTAATAGGGATTAAATCTTAAACTGGAATAAAAAATAAATTAATTATTATTCTTTCAGAAGTGGGAAGCCAGCCAAGAAGAGGCTGAAGAAGATCACAGCCATCAACATTGAAGCTACCCACTGGTCAGAACTAATCAACCTTTCTCAAAGTGGCATCTGTGAACCTGCTCTCACAGAAGACTTTTCTGAGCAGGAGCTTCAAGAAGCATTGTTGAATGGCACCAAGCTGGAGCTGCCTGATCTGCCTTCACATTCTCAGAGTGTTGAAAGGGCCGTGAAGCTGACATCTGAAGCTTCCCATACTGTTTATGGACTCGAATCAAGGCACAAACACATTCTGGCCAAAGCCCTAAGCCGCCAGATGAGGCCTTCCTTTGCTTCTAAGGGCTCTTACAGTGAAAATTATGATGATCTTGGGATCTAAATGTCTCTATTTGACTCTGTACATGTTTTTTTTACTTTTTTCCAATAAAATTGTAACTTTTTTCAGGATTTTTTTTTATGAAAATAGCATGATTTTTTCGGCCGAAAATTGCGAAAATGTGGTATTTTTCGGTACAATTTTTTGACGATTTTTGAAACGGTTTCCTCAAAAAACGGTTAAAGCCAGGGATCTGAAATTTTTTGTCAGTTATTATCATATTAAGCCCTGACTATCTCGACTAGTCCAAAGTCGATATCTAAAAAAATGCGGAAAATCAACCTACCTTAATATATATATATATATATATATATATAATAAGCAAACAACCACAGGGAAAAGGAAACACAAAGTCCGAGCGCTTTCGTGATATATTCACATTATCAAGGAGGATTTTTTTTTTTTCTGTTCCTCCTTGATAATGCGAATATATCACGAAAGCGCTCGGACTTTGTGTTTCCTTTTCCCTGTGGTTGTTTGCTTATTAATAAGATCACGTGTTATTTTGTGATTTTAGTGCATGGACAAAATATTTATTTCTAATTGATCCCCCTAAACTATTACATTTTCTGTATTTCGTTTTCTTTTGTATTCCAGGAATGGCTTTTTAATTTATGCTAAACCCAACTAAATTTATTGCCAACACCTGTTGGACAAAATTTACATTAAAACACGACCTACTTTTTACGTTACAGAGCCTTAGGATATTACTTTAGACACTAAATGTAGTCCATTTTCTCCGGTTTCAATTAATAAGTGTAATGTAGGCTGTCAATTCATTATTTTTATCATTTATTAATAAGGAAAACGAAGAGTACTAACTAAAATTTTGTAAATTAATCAGTCAAGTTGAAGTACCAGGGATGGTACTGGTAAATGATGATAACGTGTAACATTTGCAACGATAATAACAAACTATAATTTTTAATAACACTAATTATAACACAATTAATAATAAAAGTTAAATAGTAATTTATTTATGCTTACCTTCAAATATTATCGTTTTCAGTTTTTGTCCTTTCGTAGTTTTTCCCTAAATTGATAATTTCAAAATTTGACAGTTCATATGGAAGGTCTGATTCTTAATTCCACATACCTTCATTTAAATAATAAATATCTTAGTAATTTTTTCCCTTCTAAGTATTTGTTTTCAATCGAAGTTCACTTAAAAAAAGGTGGCGTCCAAAAGCCTATATATATATATATCTTCTTCTCTATTATTACGTATCAGTAACTTCAAACAATCTAAAAAACTAAAAATTCTATACATACATAAACTCATAAAATAGCCTTCAAATAATCTTTGCATTCAAAGCAATCAGAATGAAGACAATTCGATCTTAAAAAAATCCTGTAAATATTTCTGCTTAAATAGTAAAAACTATTATAACTGTTCCTAAATACCCATCACGACAACTTGATATAAAACAAAAACAAAAAAAAGACTCCCGTACGTCTTAATGTAACTGAACCAAGACGACGTTTGAACTGTCTACTCTAAACCCCGTGAAGGAGGACTCTAACCAAATCCAAAGGAAGAACATACGAAGATAGAAAGCAACAGAAAATAATGTTAATATTAATGACTAATTCCCAACCCCTTCCTTCCTTCAATGAAAGAGAATGTGATCTATTAACACGGATTTGGAAGCATCGTTTTTTGAAAATTATTTTAAGAACTGAAAGGAAAATACAGATATTTTCACTTTTAAATTTTTAAAAAATGGTTTATGAGTTACGATTATTATTAATTAGATTAATTAAGGGAAATTATTTAATAATTTATGCGTCAAACAAGAAATTACTGTCATTTCTTTGTAAAATAAAACAGAATGAATTTAAAAAGTATGTTTTTGAAACTCCTTAAACAGGTTTTAACATAATTATTGTAATTAAATCCTAATATATATATATATATATATATATATATATATATAATCTCAATGAGCCTCGGTAGTGTAGTGGTTAGCATTGCTGACTGCGAATCCACCGGCTCCGAGTTCGATTCCTGGTGACGGCAGGCGACGCGCAGCTAACCCAGTTGTTCATCCTTCCACACAATAAAAATTGGTTGGTAGATAAATGGGTAGCCTAGTGGTTAAATCGCTGGACTGCTGATCGGGAGGTCGTGAGATCGAGTCCGGCCGAGCAAGGATTTTGTAGTTGCTGATCGCTCGTGGTATGTCGTGGGGGGAGGAGGGGTCGTGGTTCAGATTCCACGTTAAGCTGTAAGTCTAAGGTGGAACAACAAGCTTGACCTTCGATGGAATAAACAATTCATGCGGAAGCAAAACCAAGGTTATACTGTATAGTCATAAATACCCAAATTGGTCTAACATTTATGTAAATCTTCGTCCATGACCATTTTTTACTCATAGGTCGAACAGGTTATATATTTTATAGTTTCAAATTTGTAATCACTTTCGCTTCTGTTAAAGTAAAGGAGTTGTACAAGAAAGTTTAGAGGAAGCATTTTTTTACCGTATACAATGATCATTTTTTCGGATTTCACCCGCTTTACGATTTTAATTCAAAAAACTGTAAGTCAAGTAAGTCGTTGTATGCTCCCTCTGATTTTACACACTCTCTGATTTGTGTTAGGTTAGGTTAACCTGAGTTAACCCAACCTAACCTAGCGTAACCTAACCTCAGGAAAGTAGGTCGCACAAGAAAATCCGACTTATTTACAAAGTTTAACCTAATTAGTAAAAAAGTAGCTTACTATTGGCGCTACTGGGGGATTTAGGCATATATATATAACGGATGATTCAAAAGTCACGTTACCCATCATGAAAGAGTCTCGTAATAAGGGACAATGTGTTGGAACCTTCTTGCATTCAACAGTTGGTACTACTGGCGTGTCACGATGACTCACCAGCACCGCCTGTAGGGTAGGGTGGCGTGTCCTGCGCAACACCAGTAGTGCTTTGTTCTCAGTGGGAGCAGCACGCCATTTTCTCAGGCGCAACGGGTCTTTATTATTGAACAGTATTTTGCAACGCGATCTTATTCACAGGTGAAAGAAGCGTTTCACGGAAGATATCCTGATGCTCCTGTTCTTAATAAGATGGCAATTTCATGGCTGGTTGCCCGTTTCCGTGAGACTGGAGGTGTACACGACAGGAAACGGAGTGGACGACCGTCTTTGTTAACTGAGGAAAAGCTTGAGGATGTGCGGACATGGTTAGAAATGTCTCGGAGAAAAAGTCTCAGGAAACTTTCATCACAGGTGCAAATGTCCTACTCCAGTGCACAGAGAGCTGTAAAGAAATTACACCTGCAGCCGTATCGTATTCGTGTGGTACAAAAACTGCAAAACCCGGACACAGCAAAATGTTTACAGTATTGCAGGTGGTTTCGGACATTCGTCGAGAAAAATGGAATTGACGTGCTCGATAAAGTTTTCTTCAGTGATGAAGCATGGTTCCACCTTGGCGGGTATGTTAACAGCCAGAACAGTAGGATTTGGTGTAGTAAAAACCCACATATGTTCCACGAAAAACCCTTGCATCCTCAGAAAAATTGGAGTATGGTGTGCTTTAACTCGTCGGCGTGTGGTGGGTCCCATTTTCTTTGAGGCAACAGTGGATGGTGATGTATACCGGGATATCATCAATCAGTTCATTGCACTTCTTGAAGAGGATGAATGTTATTGCTGTTTTCAGCAAGATGGCGCCACGTGTCACACGTCTAATGAAACGGCTTCTTGCGGGAGTTTTTCGCCAACTGGCTCATTTCCAAAAACTTGTGGCCCCGAAGATCGCCGGACTTGACGTCCCCTGATTACTTTCTATGGGGATACCTGAAAGAAGTGGTCTATAAGTCAAACCCACACACAATAGAAGAACTTAAGGCCAACATTGAAGCTGCAATTGTAAACATTACTGTTGCAACCCTTCACAAAGTGTCTGCCAACATGGTAAAAAGAGTACGAGCTTGTATTCATGAACACGGATCACACTTTGAACATATGTTGTAAACATGAGCTGCTATTGTTGTGTAAACTCTGTATGTTTCTGTAATTCATATAATAAATGTAAATGTAAAGTCTGTAATTTACATGTAATAAATGTAATATGTAATCTGGGTAACAGGACTTTTGAATCACCCTGTATATATATATATATACAGGAGTGACATATATATAAAGGAGTGACATAACGAAGGAGTGACATAACAAAGGAGTGACAAATCGGAGATAAAATTCAAAGGAGTGACACGAAAATACCAACAAAGAAGAAGAAAGAACAAATCCAGAGGAAAGAGAGGCTTGCAACTGTTAGGTTAGGTTAGGTTAGGCTAGGTTAGGTTAGGTTAGGTTTCTAGTTTTTTAAATAAAATCTTAATTTTAACAATTCTGTCACTCCTTCGTTACGGTATTTATGTCACTCCTTTGTTATGTCACTCCTTTGAAATGTCACTCCTTCGATACAGACCCATATATATTATATATAATGTTACTTAACCCTTAAATGGTGAAGAGTCCTCATGACCCTTAGATTAATTTCTTTGTTTGGCGCTGTAAGAGCACTAAGAACTTTACTTTCCATATAAATTTATTATCAGGATGAGGTGGTCATTCAGTGAGAGGAGCGCGTCTCAGTTCGTGCTCTTAGACTGCTCAATAGTAGTGTTGAGTCCTCTGGAACCATACTTCACCAGTTACGTGATTTTTTGATTTGGTAATAAATTCTACATTCAAACGTAAACAAAAAACATGTTTTACTTGCCTTTCGCCTTAACAAAGAGGGGAAAACTGCAACACTGTGTGAAAAGTGTCAGCTTCCCATTTGTAATGAGTGTGCTAAGAAGTATCGTAAAAACTCTTTGTAAAAATTAAATATACTAAAATTGCAATGAGTAAAATATATATTGCATTGAAAGATCAGTTAGCTTTGTTAACAACAAAACCCGACTTTCTTTATTGTAACCAATAACAAAGATAACATTAGTAAGGTTTTATTCTGATAAAAAAGTTTTGTCAACAAAAAATTACCTCTACTCTTATGTCACACAGATTACAATCATCATTTCCAACTCAAATAAGATAAAATAGAGTTAATTTTCTTATTTTATTGCTAATAAACATTAAATAAAACCTCTGAAGCATCAATAATTTTTCGTATGCATAAATGATCAACGCAAGACAAACGCGAATAAATGAACTTTACGATGTTTTCGACAAATCTTGAAGCACTGAATTTTCTGCATTTATCCTGCTTTTATTATTCAAGTCTAAAATCAGAGTTTTCTTTCATTATGTCACTTTCATTAGAATTTGGTACAGTCCATGAAGTATTTGGAGAAGGGTTGTGATATACTGGAGGTTGATCAGCCTGATTAGATGAAGGCACAGTCCATGGACTGCTGGAAGTAGGAGAGTTTTCTTGTGATGGAGGTTGATTCAGCTCTGTTGAGAACGTTGATGGCTCTGCTGGATCAAAAGTGGTTGATATTGAGGCGGAAAATTTGAAAGCACGGTAGGATAATTGAAACTGTTGACATTTCTGATTGACCATTGCGTATGATGTGATTGTGTCGTATAATGTTGGTCGTACTGTCCCATTGTAGCTTCAAATAGTATATTGTCGATGTAATGTTGCGCAAGAGTTCTCGAATGTTCCGTTCTGAGGTTGCGTAATTTCATAGCAACATGTTCACCATACACGGCAAATTCGTCTCGAAGCTGTACATTTTGGTGCACAGATTTCGTGAAGTTATATGCCTCATCCAGTTTCTCATTTTCAGCACGACTACAGTTACCTTTCTTGAGGTCAGACGTGGGAAAACGAGGGACCCGAAAAGTCTTACATTTTTCCTCCTCGCCGGCTTCTGAAGGATCAATACATTGAGGAGACTCAGTCCCTCTATTCTCAATGTCACCTTTGTCATAATCTTTATCATCGTCATCAACGCGAACGTTGTCGTCGCCAGGTGGCGAGTCATCATCGTTTAAGACCTGAAAGAAACAAAATTTTAAAATTGAAAAGGGAAGCATTTACTTCGTGATATCTAACAGGGGCGTGTCCAGGATTTTGGAAAGGGGGGGGGGGGGGGGGGGGGGGGTCGAAATGTGTCAGCAATCCTGAACACAAATTGAGTTAATACACTATTTACACTTTAACACAGTTACTGTTATGACTATAGAAAACTATGAAAAGATTTTGCTGTTAGATCAGAGTGTACGGGTTAAGGTTCATACTGAAACTTATTTGTATAAATCAGTATATACTCGTATACATAAAATGTACCATACAATACAATTGTAATGAATAAGTCCAGTATTGAATAAGGAATAAGGAAAGATGTCGAATGTCGAGGTATCGAGTGTATCAGCCCTGAGCAGGGGTGGGTGGGTTTCGACCCCCCCCCCCTCTGCCTGGACGCGCGCCTGTTTAATTATATTACTACTTTATAAATTTCAATTTTTGCAAACCACGATACTATATCTATGAAACTTAAGGTTTCTGGTAACACTGAAACTGCTCATTTCCCTAAATATTGTGGTTACAAGAAAATTAAAATGAATAGAAAATATGAATATAAGAAATGAGTAAATGAATAAGTAGTATGAAACTTATAAGAAATAATGGATCACCCGAAGATCAGGGCCCCCAGCCTTCTTTAGTTAGCTTTATAAGAAAGACTAACTAACGAAAATATCACGACCTAACCTAACCAATCGTCAAGGGCGTACAGTTGACCTAACGATTAGTCAGGTTAGGTTGTGATATTTTCGTTAGTTAGCCTTATAAAGCTAACTAAAGAAGGCTGGGGGCCCTGATCTTCAGGTGATCCGAAATAATAATTATATAATATGAATAATCTTAGGAATGTATACTCTTATTTTCGCAAATAATTTTTTGAAATAAGTTATCAATAAATATAAACATAATTTATGGATAAATTAAGCGGGTTAAATAATTCATTGAAGTATAAATAACTTAAAATAAGATTAGGTTTACAGAGTTTTTGAGGCATTCAATAAATGTATTTAATAACTAAGATTACTAAAGCTCGTGTGAAAGTTTTAGAGCAAAAATTTATTCAAAATTATTATGGTATCGTACGTGTTTATCCCATCATCAACGATAGTTAAATTGCCTCGTACGATACCATAATTTTTAATATATTTTAGGCCTAAAACTTTTACTTAAGGTTTAGTCATCTTTGTTATTAAAGAAGTATAAATAAATTCAAATAAACAAATTTAAATAAACATTAAAATAATTGTAATAATTTTAATTTCATTAAAATTTGTCAACTACTGACAAAATGTTATTTTTTTTATGGGTGCCAACAACGGAAAAGGAATGGCTGGAAGTTGAAAGGGGGTTTGTCATTGAAATGGAATTTCTCCCATTGTATGGACGCCATGGATAAGAAACGTGTTCTACCGCGAGCTCCCCAAGAAGTTGAAGTATATATTTCAACTATAAAAGGACATTCAGCATTGTACTCTTCGAAATTGGTGATGCAAATTATCGTATTCTGTATGCCGATGTAGGATGCCAAGGAAGGATTCCTGATGGTGGAGTATTTCAGAACACTAGAATGTGTCGGGAAATGGAAGGGAATCGATTGAGTTTCCCTTTACCGAAACCACTCTCTGGAAGATCTGTACCTTCCCTTTATGTATTTGTAGCCGACAATGCTTTTCGACCAAATGAATACGTTATGAAGCCGTAGTATCCTGGCGCCTACGAGAAAAGTTCAATTGAAAGAGTTTTCGACTATCGTTTGAGCAGAGATCGACGCATTGTGGAAAAGGTTTTTGGGATCTTATCAGTTTTTCGAGTTTTTAGAAAACCACTTTGCTTGAGCCAAACAAGGCGGAATCAATTGTTCTCGCTTGTATTTATCTCCACAACTTTCTTAGTTGTGACCCTGAGGCTAGAGCTATATATTCGCCACGAGAAACATTTCATGTTGAAGATGTCGACAGTAGTACTGCGTATGAAGGATCGTGGAGGAACGGAAATGAAAGTTCAGCTCTTGTGAACTTGCAGAGTATTCCAAGGAGACCTACTTCATCAGCAAAACAAGTGAGACGATTTTTTGCTCATTTCTGTTCAGATGAGGGTCGAGTACCATGGCAGGACCAGTACTCGTAAACAAACTGTACTTGTAAACATGTCCGTCACAAAGTAAGAAAACAATAACCAGCAAAAATGTTTGTAGTTGAAGATCATGAATGTACACCGTGACAACTTTCTACATGACCTAAAAAACTTTAATGACTTGTGCGTGAGTATAAAAATATAAAATTAGTTTGATTTGTACTTGCCCAATTAGTCAAAAATAAAAATAGGTTTACCTCAACTCGTTGCATAGTATCCCGACTTCCTCTTGATTCATTACCCTGGAGTATAAACAGGAGAGGCTCATACCCAAACCACGAACATTTCTTGGGAGAAGTACCATTTTTCTTGCTGGACCCAATTTTCTTGCGTTCCCTCCGAAACTGTATCTTGAGGGCTTTTATTTTCTTATCAATTTCGTGGGCATCCGTCTTAAATTCTTCCGCTAGTTTCAGCAGATCGTCCTTTTTTATTTCTGTTTTTATAGTCCGGTGAAGACAAATCCCATAGGGACGACATACCATGAAAAGATCCTATTAATTTCAAGGTTAAATCACTTGTCCACATTGCGAGGAAGACACACACACATACATATAAACCACATACACAGACTCAAAACTAAAAAGCCAATGACCGAGAATTCACGAAGACGCAACTATAGGACGATACACGATAGACTAGACGACAATGGAATCCCGCGAGTGACTGCTGCCAATGTGCAGCTGCGCGCAAACTATTTGTAAACAAGTCCAGACCCGCAAACTTTGTTTCACGTTTCCCATCTCGGATGGGAAATGAGAAGCACTTCAAAACTTGTATGCAAACTGGTTGTAAACATTCGGCGAACAGTTTACAAACACTTCAGCGGGATTCCAGTGTTCGTGAACTGTTTTCAAACAAAGTTTGCAAATAAAGTTTTCAAGTGTGGACGGGACTTAATGCATGTTCACGTTTTCTACTGGAGTCTTCTTGTTTTTTTTTCTTCTGCATTTATTTTCGTTCTGAGCCTCAAATATTGGTTATAAATCCCAAAATTTGCTCATTTCACTTTTATGTTTTTCAATTTTTAAATTTTTTTTAGGTTTTAATACCTTAGAATTTTATTGGTAATATATATATATATATATATATATATATATATATATATATATATATACCGTAAAATTCGGTGTACAAGTCGATGTTTAAAGCGTTAAAAAATATCTTTAAATTTTAGGGTCGACTTATACAACAAGTATGAAATCAGAACCTTAATCCAAGAGAGGTAAACTGGTGCACATGATCAAGGATGAGCTTAAATACAGATAATGAATTACACTTTATTTATTAAAAACACAGTTAAAAGGTTAAAAGACAATAAAAAACTTTAAAAATTTAGTTAGGATTAGGATCAAGGTCGCCATATGTATCTGAATCTGAATTGGAATCTCTTAAATTGTTTACTGCATCTTCTTCGTTATCACTATCTCTCCACAACAAATCATCTTCCATCCCATCCATTTGATTACTAATCCCACATTTTTTGAATGATTGGTTGGTTGGTTAGTGGAGGAGTGGGGGATCGACTTATACAAAGGATATATCTTGAAACACGAATTTCTTAACCAAAATCTTGGGTCGACTTATACACCACGTCGACTTGTACACCGAATTTTACGTATATATATACAGGGTGGGCGGAAAGTAGCTCCCTATTTTGGATTGGTAAAAAAATACGTATATTATCCATTTATTTCAGAAGAAATAATATGAAAAGGTAGGCATACATGGTAGGTTTTCTCTAAAATTCAATGTGGGCTCCAACTCTTTCCACCAGCTTCTGGAGCCGCCCAGGAATGGCGTCCACTGACTTTAGCAGGAACTCCGGCGGGATGGAGGACATGACTTCCCGAATTCGGTCCTCCTGTTCTTCCAATGTCCTCGGTTTGGTGCGGTAGACTTCTTCCTTTACCCATCCCCAAAGAAAGAAGTCGCACGGTGTCAAGTAGGACCTGGCTGGCGATTGATGTGGACCACGACGACCCATCCAACGCCCAGGGAAGTGGGCATCCAGCCCTTCTGCATCCAGCCCTTCTGCGCAACACCATGAATGCTGAGCGGTACCTTGCTATGTTGCGAAACGAGGTCTGGCCGGTTGTCAGCACATGGGAGAACATCGACGATCTGATATTTATGCAAGATGGCGCCCCTCCGCACTTCGCTCTTGTTGTCCGTGAGTGGCTGGATGCCCACTTCCCTGGGCGTTGGATGGGTCGTCGTGGTCCACATCAATGGCCAGCCAGGAGCCCCGACTTGACACCGTGCGACTTCTTTCTTTGGGGGTGGGTAAAGGAAGAAGTCTACCGCACCAAACCGAGGACATTGGAAGAACTGGAGGACCGAATTCGGGAAGTCATGTCCTCCATCCCGCCGGAGTTCCTGCTAAAGTCAGTGGACGCCATTCCTGGGCGGCTCCAGAAGCTGGTGGAAAGAGTTGGAGCCCACATTGAATTTTAGAGAAAACCTACCATGTATGCCTACCTTTTCATATTATTTCTTCTGAAATAAATGGATAATATACGTATTTTTTTACCAATCCAAAATAGGGAGCTACTTTCCGCCCACCCTGTACATATATATATACTTTACTCTACCTAACAACCTTACGAGAGTCCCGTGTTGTGTGGTGCGGCCTCACGGGAGGTCAGGCTCGTTGTTAGCCAGGTACACCCGGCTCATCTGGGACTATTCTGAGCCAGGTGTTTAATCTTTTTTTTAAAGACTTCCACTCTTACACCAATAGTGTTTCTGGGTTCTTTGAACAACTGGTTAAATAATACTCTTGTCCCCTCTGACAACCAAGCTATTTTCCTTCACTGATGAAGTGGTTCCTTGAGAAGTGGTTCCTTGAGAAAGCGAAACCGTCTTCCTTTCTGATTTTCCGCTCCTGTTTGAGTGGTTATAGGGTTCATTTTGAAATGAAAAACTGGTTTCTTTATTATTTTTCATGTGTAAATTAGGGTATACCTCTCTCTTCTTTCCAGCCAGTATAGATTTAATTTACAAAGCCTTTCCCAGTATTTTAGTTCTTTACATCCATTGATTTTGGCTGTGAAGTTTCTTTAAATTCCCTCCAGCTGACTAATGTCTTATTTTTTTTATATATGGAGATGTTAAGACTAAGTAATACTCCAGCTTCGGTATGAACAGTGTTTTCAACAAAGGAATCATTATAGTCCTGTCCCTTCTTTTAAAGAATCTCAGTATCTGAATCATTATAGTCCTGTCCCTTCTTTTAAAGAATCTCAGTATCTGAATCATTATAGTCCTGTCCCTTTTAAAGAATCTCAGTATCTGAATCATTATAGTCCTGTCCCTTCTTTTAAAGAATCTCAGTATCTGAATCATTATAGTCCTGTCCCTTCTTTTAAAGAATCTCAGTATCTGAATCATTATAGTCCTGTCCCTTCTTTTAAAGAATCTCAGTATCTGAATCATTATAGTCCTGTCCCTTCTTTTAAAGGATCTCAGTATCTGAATCATTATAGTCCTGTCCCTTCTTTTAAAGGATCTCAGTATCTGAATCATTATAGTCCTGTCCCTTCTTTTAAAGGATCTCAGTATCTGAATCATTATAGTCCTGTCCCTTCTTTTAAAGAATCTCAGTATCTGAATCATTATAGTCCTGTCCCTTCTTTTAAAGAATCTCAGTATCTGAATCATTATAGTCCTGTCCCTTCTTTTAAAGAATCTCAGTATCTGAATCATTATAGTCCTGTCCCTTCTTTTAAAGGATCTCAGTATCTGAATCATTATAGTCCTGTCCCTTCTTTTAAAGGATCTCAGTATCTGAATCATTATAGTCCTGTCCCTTCTTTTAAAGAATCTCAGTATCTGAATCATTATAGTCCTGTCCCTTCTTTTAAAGAATCTCAGTATCTGAATCATTATAGTCCTGTCCCTTCTTTTAAAGGATCTCAGTATCTGAATCATTATAGTCCTGTCCCTTCTTTTAAAGGATCTCAGTATCTGAATCATTATAGTCCTGTCCCTTCTTTTAAAGAATCTCAGTATCTGAATCATTATAGTCCTGTCCCTTCTTTTAAAGAATCTCAGTATCTGAATCATTATAGTCCTGTCCCTTCTTTTAAAGGATCTCAGTATCTGAATCATTATAGTCCTGTCCCTTCTTTTAAAGGATCTCAGTATCTGAATCATTATAGTCCTGTCCCTTCTTTTAAAGGATCTCAGTATCTGAATCATTATAGTCCTGTTCCTTCTTTAAAGGATCTCAGTATCTGAATCATTATAGTCCTGTCCCTTCTTTTAAAGGATCTCAGTATCTGAATCATTATAGTCCTGTCCCTTCTTTTAAAGGATCTCAGTATCTGAATCATTATAGTCCTGTCCCTTCTTTTAAAGGATCTCAGTATCTGAATCATTATAGTCCTGTCCCTTCTTTTAAAGAATCTCAGTATCTGAATCATTATAGTCCTGTCCCTTCTTTTAAAGAATCTCAGTATCTGAATCATTATAGTCCTGTCCCTTCTTTTAAAGGATCTCAGTATCTGAATCATTATAGTCCTGTCCCTTCTTTTAAAGGATCTCAGTATCTGAATCATTATAGTCCTGTCCCTTCTTTTAAAGGATCTCAGTATCTGAATCATTATAGTCCTGTTCCTTCTTTTAAAGGATCTCAGTAGCTGAATCATTATAGTCCTGTCCCTTCTTTTAAAGGATCTCAGTATCTGAATCATTATAGTCCTGTCCCTTCTTTTAAAGAATCTCAGTATCTGAATCATTATAGTCCTGTCCCTTCTTTTAAAGGATCTCAGTATCTGAATCATTATATTTGTCCCTTCTTTTAAAGGATCTCAGTATCTGAATCATTATAGTCCTGTCCCTTCTTTAAAGGATCTCAGTATCTGAATCATTATAGTCCTGTCCCTTTTTAAAGGATCTCAGTATCTGAATCATTATAGTCCTGTCCCTTCTTTTAAAGGATCTCAGTATCTGAATCATTATAGTCCTGTCCCTTCTTTTAAAGGATCTCAGTATCTGAATCATTATAGTCCTGTCCCTTCTTTTAAAGGATCTAGTATCTGAATCATTATAGTCCTGTCCCTTCTTTTAAAGAATCTCAGTATCTGAATCATTATAGTCCTGCTTCTTTTAAAGAATCTCAGTATCTGAATCATTATAGTCCTGTCCCTTCTTTTAAAGAATCTCAGTATCTGAATCATTATAGTCCTGTCCCTTCTTTTAAAGGATCTCAGTATCTGAATCATTATAGTCCTGTCCCTTCTTTTAAAGGATCTCAGTATCTGAATCATTATAGTCCTGTCCCTCTTTTAAAGAATCTCAGTATCTGAATCATTATAGTCCTGTCCCTTCTTTTAAAGAATCTCAGTATCTGAATCATTATAGTCCTGTCCCTTCTTTTAAAGGATCTCAGTATCTGAATCATTATAGTCCTGTCCCTTCTTTTAAAGGATCTCAGTATCTGAATCATTATAGTCCTGTCCCTTCTTTTAAAGAATCTCAGTATCTGAATCATTATAGTCCTGTCCCTTCTTTTAAAGAATCTCAGTATCTGAATCATTATAGTCCTGTCCCTTCTTTTAAAGGATCTCAGTATCTGAATCATTATAGTCCTGTCCCTTCTTTTAAAGGATCTCAGTATCTGAATCATTATAGTCCTGTCCCTTCTTTTAAAGGATCTCAGTATCTGAATCATTATAGTCCTGTTCCTTTTTTAAAGGATCTCAGTATCTGAATCATTATAGTCCTGTCCCTTCTTTTAAAGGATCTCAGTATCTGAATCATTATAGTCCTGTCCCTTCTTTTAAAGGATCTCAGTATCTGAATCATTATAGTCCTGTCCCTTCTTTTAAAGGATCTCAGTATCTGAATCATTATAGTCCTGTCCCTTCTTTTAAAGAATCTCAGTATCTGAATCATTATAGTCCTGTCCCTTCTTTTAAAGAATCTCAGTATCTGAATCATTATAGTCCTGTCCCTTCTTTTAAAGGATCTCAGTATCTGAATCATTATAGTCCTGTCCCTTCTTTTAAAGGATCTCAGTATCTGAATCATTATAGTCCTGTCCCTTCTTTTAAAGGATCTCAGTATCTGAATCATTATAGTCCTGTTCCTTCTTTTAAAGGATCTCAGTAGCTGAATCATTATAGTCCTGTCCCTTCTTTTAAAGGATCTCAGTATCTGAATCATTATAGTCCTGTCCCTTCTTTTAAAGAATCTCAGTATCTGAATCATTATAGTCCTGTCCCTTCTTTTAAAGGATCTCAGTATCTGAATCATTATATTCCTGTCCCTTCTTTTAAAGGATCTCAGTATCTGAATCATTATAGTCCTGTCCCTTCTTTTAAAGGATCTCAGTATCTGAATCATTATAGTCCTGTCCCTTCTTTTAAAGGATCTCAGTATCTGAATCATTATAGTCCTGTCCCTTCTTTTAAAGGATCTCAGTATCTGAATCATTATAGTCCTGTTCCTTCTTTTAAAGGATCTCAGTATCTGAATCATTATAGTCCTGTCCCTTCTTTTAAAGGATCTCAGTATCTGAATCATTATAGTCCTGTCCCTTCTTTTAAAGAATCTCAGTATCTGAATCATTATAGTCCTGTCCCTTCTTTTAAAGGATCTCAGTATCTGAATCATTATAGCCCTGTCCCTTCTTTTAAAGAATCTCAGTATCTGAATCATTATAGTCCTGTCCCTTCTTTTAAAGAATCTCAGTATCTGAATCATTATAGTCCTGTCCCTTCTTTTAAAGGATCTCAGTATCTGAATCATTATAGTCCTGTCCCTTCTTTTAAAGGATCTCAGTATCTGAATCATTATAGTCCTGTCCTTCTTTTAAAGAATCTCAGTATCTGAATCATTATAGTCCTGTCCCTTCTTTTAAAGAATCTCAGTATCTGAATCATTATAGTCCTGTCCCTTCTTTTAAAGGATCTCAGTATCTGAATCATTATAGTCCTGTCCCTTCTTTTAAAGGATCTCTTTATCTGAATCATTATAGTCCTGTCCCTTCTTTTAAAGAATCTCAGTATCTGAATCATTATAGTCCTGTCCCTTCTTTTAAAGAATCTCAGTATCTGAATCATTATAGTCCTGTCCCTTCTTTTAAAGGATCTCAGTATCTGAATCATTATAGTCCTGTCCCTTCTTTTAAAGGATCTCAGTATCTGAATCATTATAGTCCTGTCTCTTCTTTTAAAGGATCTCAGTATCTGAATCATTATAGTCCTGTCCCTTCTTTTAAAGGATCTCAGTATCTGAATCATTATAGTCCTGTCCCTTCTTTTAAAGAATCTCAGTGTCTGAATCATTATAGTCCTGTCCCTTTTTTAAAGAATCTCAGTATCTGAATCATTATAGTCCTGTCCCTTCTTTTAAAGGATCTCAGTATCTGAATCATTATAGTCCTGTCCCTTCTTTTAAAGGATCTCAGTATCTGAATCATTATAGCTGTCCCTTCTTTTAAGGATCTCAGTATCTGAATCATTATAGTCCTGTTCCTTCTTTTAAAGGATCTCAGTAGCTGAATCATTATAGTCCTGTCCCTTCTTTTAAAGGATCTCAGTATCTGAATCATTATAGTCCTGTCCCTTCTTTTAAAGAATCTCAGTATCTGAATCATTATAGTCCTGTCCCTTCTTTTAAAGGATCTCAGTATCTGAATCATTATAGTCCTGTCCCTTCTTTTAAAGAATCTCAGTATCTGAATCATTATAGTCCTGTCCCTTCTTTTAAAGGATCTCAGTATCTGAATCATTATAGTCCTGTCCCTTCTTTTAAAGGATCTCAGTATCTGAATCATTATAGTCCTGTCCCTTCTTTAAAGAATCTCAGTATCTGAATCATTATAGTCCTGTCCCTTCTTTTAAAGAATCTCAGTATCTGAATCATTATAGTCCTGTCCCTTCTTTTAAAGGATCTCAGTATCTGAATCATTATAGTCCTGTCCCTTCTTTTAAAGGATCTCAGTATCTGAATCATTATAGTCCTGTCCCTTCTTTAAAGAATCTCAGTATCTGAATCATTATAGTCCTGTCCCTTCTTTTAAAGAATCTCAGTATCTGAATCATTATAGTCCTGTCCCTTCTTTAAAGGATCTCAGTATCTGAATCATTATAGTCCTGTCCCTTCTTTTAAAGGATCTCAGTATCTGAATCATTATAGTCCTGTCCCTTCTTTTAAAGGATCTCAGTATCTGAATCATTATAGTCCTGTCCCTTCTTTTAAAGAATCTCAGTATCTGAATCATTATAGTCCTGTCCCTTCTTTTAAAGAATCTCAGTATCTGAATCATTATATTCCTGTCCCTTCTTTTAAAGGATCTCAGTATCTGAATCATTATAGTCCTGTCCCTTCTTTTAAAGAATCTCAGTATCTGAATCATTATAGTCCTGTCCCTTCTTTTAAAGAATCTCAGTATCTGAATCATTATAGTCCTGTCCCTTCTTTTAAAGGAGCTCAGTATCTGTCCACTTATTCTTTTTGCTTTGTTTAGTAATATCTTAATTTGTGTCTCAAATTTCGCGTCGTCTTTTCATTATAACTCCTAAATCGTTTGATTTGGCGTTTTTCGGAATTTTCTATTCATTTGAGACATAGTATTTCATGGATTTCAGGTCCTCGCTTTTTCCGTATATCAATAGTTGAATATTTTTCGGTGTTAAATTTCATATTGTTGCCTTCTGTCCATCCCTAAATTCTGTTTGTCTCTATTTTTACAAGTTTTGTATCATCTTGGTTTCTTATTTTCCGGCTAATTTTTATCATTAGTAAAGGATGTTACTGCCTTATCACTAGTTGCTCCATCGTCTATATCAATTAGCATTATTATGGGTAGTAATCGATACATCGGCCCCCATATATATATATATATATATATATATATATATATATATATATATATATATATATATATGTGTGTGTGTGTGTGTGTGTATCATATATATATATATATATATACGGGATGAATTTAACAATTAAACACGTGAAATGAATTAATTTTTTCTTTTTCCTTGTGGGTTTGCATTATATATATATATATATACAGGGTGGGCCGTAAGTTTCCATACATAGGAAAATTTAAACGTTTGTTTTTATGTTTCAGATACCCTAAGAATATGCGTTTGTAAGATCTTGTTTACTGATGAAGCAAATTTTTACGTCAATGGAGAGGTTAATCGGCAAAACATACGTTATTGGAATAATGCTAACCCTAACTGGCTGAGTCCGACGAAGATGCAAGGTGCCGGTAAAGTGATGGTGTGGGCCGGGATATGGGGTGACAGAATTATTGGACCAATTTTTGTCAGTGGAAATCTTAATGCCGAAAGGTATCTTAACATGTTGCAAGAAGAGATTTTCCCATCCCTGCTAAACGAGGAAGGTAACTTCCCAGTTTACTTCCAGCAAGATGGAGCTCCACCTCATTATGGTCTTCACGTGCGTCGGTATTTGGATCAGCAGCAGTTTCCGGATGCTTGGATTGGTCGGCGTGGTCCTGTGGAGTGGCCTCCCAGATCCCCAGATCTCACCCCCCTTGATTTCTATCTTTGGGGGCACTTGAAGGCCATGGTGTATCAGGAAAAGATACGAGACATAAATCATCTAAGGAACGTATCACCAACGCCATTACAAGCATAACGTCAACTGTGCTAATGCGTGTTCATCAACAGTGGGGAACACGTATTGAAATGTGTTTTCAAAACAATGGCAACCATGTAGAGCATATTATATAAATAAAAATGGTTGTCCATAAAAAATGTTTATTTTTCCTATGTATGGAAACTTACGGCCCACCCTGTATGTATATATATATATATATATATATATAATATATATATATATATATATTACGGCCTGTTTGCGAAATCGGCCTTTTTGCAAAAGGGCCAAAAAGCTGGCCTTTTTGCATAATGACATAAAAAACTAGGCTACGTTGCAAACAGGCCGGCATAGCATATTGGCTATTTTTCAAAATGACTGGTAATCTTGCCGGCCATTTGGCAAAAAGGCAGAACTGCTGGACAATGAATGTCCGGTTAGGTCAACCGAATGCCCGGTTAGGCTAATTGAATGCCCGGTTAGGTCAACTGTCCGCCCTTGACGACTGCGTAGGTTAAGTCGTGATATTTTTGTTGTTTGACGAAAATATCACGCCTTAAACTAACCACTCGTCAAGGGTGGACAGTTGACCTAACCGGGCATTCAATTAACCTAACCGAATATTCAATAATTTCAATAATTTCAATCGAACTGGATTGAATCTCTTAACTGAAGTTCTGCCTTTTCGCAAAATGGCAGGCAGGATTACCAGTCATTTTGCAAAATGGCCAATATGCCGGTCTGTTTGCAAAGTGGCCTGGCATTTAATGTCATTATGCAAAAAGGCCGTAACATATATATATATATATATATATATATATATACTACCGCTCAAGAGTTCGGAAGCGCCTGTAGGTTTGTTGCTCATGATAAGGCGTCATATCCTGTGTGAAATCGATCTATAGATCCATGTAGTATCTAGAACACTTACTATTTTAATATGTTGAGGTTTATTTTTGCTTTTTTTTTTTCAGAGTAAATATAAAAATGGGGCTTACAAGAGATGTAAATGACGTTAAAATGGGCATGATATTAAAGGGGCCCGGTTTGACTGGTGCCTCTCTCGCCGAGATTGTCCATGTTTCACAAAGAATAGTGAGCAGGGGTATGCATCAGGAATGGCAATGGCAAAAAATAAATTGCATCAGTAAGCACACTAGTGAGCGAAAAGTAGCACTGACACAGCATGACAAAATGGTATTGTCACAAATTGTGAAGTATGACCGGAAGCCTACAGCACCAAATCTTATTTGTTTAGTTATCTTCGTTATTTTGACTGCTACAGTACATGGTCGTCGTTGCGGACTACTGTTAATTAAGCTCTAGACAGATTTTGATGCAGGTATCTTCCATTCACAATGTACAGTTAATTTCGTCAATGTTGCTTTGTACTCACTTTTATGCTCCTACCATTTTTATTGCCGTCTGTGATAAGATGACCTTAGAGACTATAGTCCTCTTGAAACATGAGTCTCAGCGACTTTGATCCCTAAGACACCATCCAAACGGTCCCCTCTCTATCATGTCAATTTTAAAATGATTTAAATCTTTCGTAAGGGCTATTTTTATAATTACTCTGAAAGAAAAGCAAAATTCAACCTGAGCATATTAAAATATTAAATGTTGTAGATATAATACGACAGATCGATTTGATACAGGATATGACGTCTTATCATCAAGTGTGAAACATGAATACCTACAGCAGTGATGTAGGACTTGAGATCGGTCTCGAGACCCTTTTTGCTGGTCTCTGTCTCGAGTGCTTAGGTCTCGGTCTCGGTCTCGGCCATAGTGGTCTCGACTATATTACTGTGATGTTCATCAAATGCAACGAACACTTCTCTTGTTTTAAGTAGGCAGTTAATTGATAACCTCTTTAGAATCTTTATTCCTGAATGTGAAATACAGAGTTTAGGAGTTAGGCATTACACAATACTGAATACATGCAAAAATTGCATATGGTCTCGGTCTCGAGACCGTTTTACTGGTCTCGGTCTCGGTCTCACCCATAGTGGTCTCGACTACATCACTGACCTACAGGCGCTTCCGAGCTTTCGAGGGTAATCATAATAATAATGATGGGGTTGTTTAACCTCCTTCGTAACATCTAAGGTCATATGACGGAGGGGACCTACAGCTTTACGTGGGATCCGAACCATGGGTCGCTACATTGTCTCCCATTATCCCATCACCCATCCCAGGACGGTCTTCCATCCAACTGCCATCCGACCCAATGCCGCATAACTTCGCTGATTAACGGCAAGCGGTGTTTCCACATTGGCTACGACGTAGCCATTCATAAATAAATAAAAAAAATATATATATATATATATATATGCACTAAAATCACAAAATAACACGTGACCTTATTAATAAGCAAACAACCACAGGGAAAAGGAAACACAAAGTCCGAGCGGTCGGACTTTGTGTTTCCTTTTCCCTGTGGTTGTTTGCTTATATATATATATATATATATATTATATATATATATATATATATATATATATATAGGACGACCCTAGGGGTGTGTAGGGCCCGGGCCCCCTTAAAGAAGTATATAATTAAAAAACTCACCGATCAGTGTTGCACCACCTACTTTCTAAAATCTACCTTCCGCGACTTCCTTGCAGCAAACTCCGCTCTGAGATCTTGGTAATATAATGTTGATGCTGTTTCTTTTCTCAATGGAGAGCATTGAGACATAGTTGAGTCATAGTCCTAAGGTAGTTCTTTATTATTTTTAATTTGGGAACACTGCGCTCTCCTGAAGCCACTGTAACTGGGATTGTCCTCAAAATCCTACGCACTATGACTGCGTTTGGAAAGAAATTGTCTAGTGACTTAAGAAACTGAAGGGCTTTAAGAGCAGTTCTTGTTTCTTCGGAAACGAGTTCTCGGAGCACCCGCAGCTCTGAGAAAAGGTATGTACCCATGGCCGTAACTACCTATGAGGTCACCGAGGTCCGGACCTCGGTAATTATTTCCTAAAAAAAAAAAAAGAGACTGAACCGTGAAATATTGCTGCAGCTTTAATAAAAGTATTTTTGCTAACAGGTAGGTCCCTTTGTACAGTATTTAATTATAGACAAGGGTTTTGTGTTTAGTGTATAGCTTGGGTTGTGTTTGTAGATGTCATTTTGGTCTGAATTTTGCTCGTCCCGCCGCGCTCGAAAAAAATCTGGACCTCACTAATTTCTAAACCCTAGTTACGGCCCTGTTAATGTACCGTCAATATTGTAAGATATTTCGTCAGTCAATGCATTGTTCGAATTCATACAGTGCTTCTTCGTGTCAATTCTCGAAGCTGCTTCAAATCATAAAAAACTGAAGTATCTGGCATACTTTTGCATTTGTTCGAATCGTATGGTCAGTGACATGAGAGCTTGGTCAACGATGGCCAAATAGCTCGTTTCGTTTTGTGGGCTGCAGTCTCTGGCATAAGGCTGAGGTGTCAAACCCTCATTCACTGCTATCTGCATTGCTGTTATACAGAACGCAATGTTCATATGGTAATTT
The DNA here is from genome assembly GCA_023014485.1 of Bathynomus jamesi. NCBI lineage: Eukaryota > Metazoa > Arthropoda > Malacostraca > Isopoda > Cirolanidae > Bathynomus > Bathynomus jamesi. The sequence continues at coordinate 77,364 of JAJOZX010000512.1, read as the reverse complement.
ACACTATTTAATCACAGGCTAAACCTACAACTCCGGACCAAAAAAATAAAATACTGTTTCAAATGCGCTCCTGACTTAAGTTATACACCTTTATGAAGAATATCGCGTACCTGTGACGTCATTATGATCAAAAGACACCTCTGTGCAGTTTGGAAAAAAATTAAAATATAGCAAAAACTTATTAAATAGTGAAAAGTTAATGCATAGCGACATAACAAAATATTAGAATATCTTGTCAAGTATCACAAAATATAGAATGAGCTGGAGCTAGGTCATATTCAAAAATAAATGATTCGTTTTCATACAGCTGTTCTGCAGACTCCATGATGAAGTATTCTAAGATTTCTTCATAAAAGTGACTATTGACAGTCTGTTTACAAATGCAAGTCACCCCACACTATTTGCATTCATGCAACCCCACACTAACACACTCGCCGCCTTTACGAAATGGGATTTCGGTCACGAAAACCGAAAATTAAGTTCACGTTAAATGCGAAACAAATAAGAAACGAGTATCCTGATGCAAAGAAAGAGCTACATGGATTGCAAACGAGTGGCAAAAAGTGCTTTTTTTCAGACGAATCAAAATTTTGTCATTTGGTGATAAGGGTCCGCGAATTTGGCAAAGAAAGTCTGAAATGTATCATGAAAATTGCCTGAAATGAAATTTTCAAATTTAGGGCAAGTGTGTTAGTGTGGGGTCGCATGCATCAATTTGTGTGGGGTGACTTGCATTTGTAAATAGAATTGTCAATAGTCACATTTATCAAGGAATCTTAGAATACTTCACGCTGGAGTCTGCAGAACAGCTGTATGGAAACGAGCCATTTATTTTTCAACATGACCTGGCTCCAGCTCATGGGGCTGCCGTGCAACATCTGCGTGGTTTGATGTTCATGAAATTGAAGTACTACCATGGCCAGCTATTTCTCCCAATCTTAATCCGATAGAAAATCTTTGGAATATTGCTGAGCGGAAGGTCCAAAAGCGTAAACCAGGAACACTTAGTGAATTGAAGAGGTGTTTGAGGACAACCTGACAATCGATAACTACAGAAGAATGCGAGAGGCTTGTCGACTCGATGCCACGTCGATTGGGGCCGTAATCAGAGTTAAGAGTGGACCAATTAAATACTAAGATGCAGAGTTAAAAAGTCGTTGATAAAATTTAATATATTGACAGTACTCAATAAACATAATGAATTTATTCTATTTTTTTAGAGCACCTGACAAGATATTCTAATATTTTGGTATGTGGCTATGCATTAGCTTTTTACTATTTAATAAGGTTTTTGTTATACTTTAATTTTTTTCACAATTTGCACATAGAGGTGTCTTTTAATCATAATGACGTCACAGGTATCGATATTCCTTATAAAGGTGTATAACTTAAAGGTATTATCAAGGTCATGGGCGCATTTGAGAGAGTATCCAATTTTTGGGGTCCGGAGTTGTAGATGAAAATTATTCTTCACGATGGCTGAAAGCCACGGCTGTCTACGTCTAAAGGAATTCAAGTTATAAATACAGAATACCAGAATACAGCTTGTTGCATTATAGTCTCCAAAAGCATTACGACTCCTCCAACACGTAACATTTTGAACAGTGTACAAAAGTTAAAAAAAATCAGAAATGTCCGCGATGATGTTCCCAGGACTGGAAGACTCAAATCTGCTGAAACTGATAAGAACAGAGAACGCATTCTTGCCGCTGTACAAACAAGTCCCAAAAAGTTATTAGGAAGAGCTTTTCCAGAACCAAGTTTGGTTAGAACCAGCGTCCGATGGATGATCAAGGATCTGAAATTGAAACCCTATCACCTTCATTTGCTGCATGCCTTGAACGATGCACTAACAGGGATGGGCATGGGAATTTATTAAACTCTTCGTGAACTGGTCGCTGACGATCCTTCTTTCTTTGACGGAACTGTTTGGGCTGATGAAGCTACGTTCACGTTGAATGGGCATATCAACCCGCATACGTTTACTATGTTGTTGAGAATTCCTATGTCGTGGTTAATCTAAAGCTGAATGCCTTCTGGTGTAAGTGTACAGTTATCCAGAGACTACATGGAGACAAAATTTTGGGTTTTCATTTGCTTGGTTCAAATCTACCCTTTACTCACCCGTAAAAAGTACTCTTTACCAGCCTTCAGCAATAAAATCGTTATATTTATTGGTCCACTACATTAAAAAACATTCCTAAGGAAGGAAAACATCAAGAAGTGAATGCAGTAGACCTTAAAATATGATGATGAAGACTGGTAAAGAGTCCTTTTTGGATTTGTTTTGTACCAACACATAAATCAGTACATCAGGCGCAGTCTCAATGGAAAACTGGCCCCGCAGTATATAAAACCTTTACTGAAGCAAGGTGGGGGATTGTTTCAGTGAATACCACTAAAAACATGGTAAAAGTCAAAGGTACCACGAAGAAAGAATAATAACTATGGCATCTCAATTCACAACATAAAGTGCTTCGAACGGGTAATTAGAGGCAAAAATTGCTTGATACCTACAAAAAAAGAAGTTAGTCACTCTGAACAAACATGGCTTCACGGTTGGAAAATCACGCCTATCACAGTTATTAGATCAGCAGGAAACAATACTGGAAACATTTTGTCTGTCAAAACATTGATGTAATAAATGTGATCATGGAATCACAAACTTAGAATACAGGAATTACTAGGAAGTTGGGACGAGAGATATTTAATTTTCTGACCAAATGAACACAAAGAGTAATAGTAAATGGAGTCAAATTTGAAGTCTTGGAAGTCGTCAGCTCTGTCCCACAAGATACAGTATTAGCTCACTTGCTGTTTAGAATAATGACTGCAGATATTGATGCAGATATTAATGGCAGTATCGTATCGTGTTTCACGGATGACACGAAGATATGCAAGGAAATATTGAACGAAGAAGACAAAAAAAAATTACAAAACATGAAACATTATTCAATTGGGCGGAAGACAACAATATGAAGTTCATCGAAGAAAAATTCCAACTTATAAGATATAGTATCAAAGAGGAGCTACAAAATAAAGGGTACAAAACACTGCAAACCAAACGGACAACGCCAAACCCACATGTTAGGGATCTTGGACTGATAACGTCATCGGATGCAGAATTCAGAGAGCACTATAATAGCACTAAAATCACAACAACTAGAAAAGTAATGGGATTTATTTGGAGGACCTTCAACAGCAGAAAAGCAATCATGTTAAAATTATGGAGTAGTCTGGACCTACCAACAATTGAGTATTGTTCAGTACTCACAAGCCCCTACAGAATACGAGACATCACAAACATAGAAACCATACAAAGGACTTTTACGTTTAAGACAGAGGAAACGAAAGATGAAGACAACTGGTCTCGACTACAATCCCTAAATCCCTGCTCCCTGGAAAGAAGACGCAAGCGGTACACAATAACATACGTATGGAAAATACTCGAGGGTTGTGTCCCTAACCTCAGAAATAAAAGAGAAATACATTGGAATGAGAGAAGAGACAGATTCTGTACTGTCCCAAGTGGGATGGAAAATACATTCAGAATACGAGGCCTGAAACTTTGTAATGTCCTGCGCAAAGAACTGAGAAACCTGTAGCACACCAACCTGAATAAGTTCAAGAATTAGCTGGACAGGTTCTTGCGCAAAGTCCCTGACCAGCTTTACTTGACTGGCTACGAGGGCAAGGACAGCGGAAACCAATTTCCTCCTCCACCAAATCCGCAAATGAGGCGGGATGCTGCAGAAGGGTCGATCGCAGTTCGATCCTGAACCGTCGTTCGAAATCATCTAAAGCTCTAATGTCTTACCAATTTATGAACGCCTAATGAGTCAAAACTTCATTTTCCAGTGATAATTATCCAAACCACAAATCCAACCTTTTCATGACCTATTTGAAACATAAAGAATAATAGTGTGTTTTAACTATTATGAAATGAGCTCCTTACTCACCTGATTCGAATCCAGTTGAGAATTTATGGGCATTGTTCAAATCTGAAAAGGAGAAGTACAATCCTTATAACTTTTCTGATCTATGAGAAGCGATAAAACAAAGCTGAAACAACAGCACCCAAGATACTATGGTAGAGGTTGTTATATTAGTATTACTGTGCTTGGAAACATATTTCTATTTCCTGTATTTGTGTTTGATAATAAGTGAATAGGTCCAATAATTATACTATACTTTGTTTCAGATATTCAATTTCAAATAAAAGCAGTTTAATAAGTAATCTCTAACTTTATTTTGACAGTGGCATGTATTAAGAAAAAAAATGGTCATGTTCTGTATTTGGGATTTGCCTACTTCCGAAAGTGTTTTCAATTATCTATTCATGAATGAAAATTTGAGAAATGATGGTCGGAAAAATAAACCAATGTCAGAAACTGCTGAAAAGATCGCCTGTCGAATGAAGGAATCGTGAATGAAAGTATCGATAACAGTGATTTCTTACAAAAGTATAATTCCTAAAATCAGGATATACTCGTACAACGATAAATGCAAGTCTGTAATTAAACAAGCAAAGGGAAGAAAAACGCAGGAAACCTACAGGATCAAAGTAAACATATTCCATCTTGATGCTTCCGGTAAGTTATTTGATACAGCTGCCTATCAGTGTGATTTTGATTCTTGGTCCTGTGAGAGAGACACGAAACGTGTCAGTGCGCGAAAGGGAGTTTTTAGCTGACCAGAGGAAAGAACGTAAAGTAATGATAGGAAAAGTTGATGTACAAAAATCGGTAAAAAAAATCAGAGCCGCTGAAAAAGAAAAAATGCTGATGATCTTCGGGTTGTTAACTTTCATAGATCTTCTGATAGGGTGGTTGTTTGTGTACTTTCTGACAAAAGTTCTGAAGGTGACATCGAACTTCACTCTAGCTTCCCTGTTAATACTGAAAACACTGGTACAGCGACATCATTTCGAGAAATGAGCAAGTTGGATAAGGTGAATGCTGTAGAAAATACCATAGGGAAGTCATCACAAATGATACTTAAACTCCCAACTTTGGCCAGCAATTGTGAGCGCCGAGGAATATCAAATCGATCTGCTGCAGCTATAGCTACTACAGTCATTCAAGACCTTGGTATCATCGATAAAGATGATGTCTCATTTGTTACCGACCCAAGTAAAGTGAGAAGAGAACGGCAAAAACGTCGGAAAGAATTACAAAATCACGCATCCAGTAATAAAGAACTGCAAGAAAAGTACTTCGATGATCGAAAAGACAACACGGACCCAAATCACAAAAGGATCAAAGAATCGCACCACTACTATACTTGAAGAACTCGTCGTGATTGTAAGGAAACCAGGCTCTGAATCAAAGCTGGGCACTTGCGGTACTTTTTGCGGTACTGCGGTACTGCGGTACTACCGCACTACCAAACCGGTACCGCATAACGCAGTACCGCAAAGGATCGCTGAAAGTACCGCAGTACCGCTACCGCATTCAAATTTCCAGCGGTACTTTCCGCGGTACCGACAAACACGACTTTTCAAAAAATTAACACTTTTTTGAAGTAAACCTTATTACAGGAGTACAGTAAGACGAATGCTGCGTGTGTTGCATCAGCCTAACTCTAGACACGTTAAGTTTTCGTTCAGAACATGTTACGTTGCCATCCTATCACAACGCCTCAGTGCAGTGCTTGCTTTTGAGCCGGTTGCACGTGTGTTACATTTCTGTGACAAAGATCGATTTTTAGCCATTATGGCAGAAAGTTCAGGTGCGAAATCGCCGATATGCAATTTCTGAAAATATGTGCTATTACTTGTGTTGTTCTTGTGTGCAGTACCGCAGTACCGCAGTACCGCGGAACGCACCAGGGGGACCTGAAAAAGTACCGCAGTACCGCGTAACGCACTGGGCATGCTGAGGTACCGCAGTACCGCGTAACGCACCCCCAAATTTTGGTACCGCGCCCACCACTGCTCTGAATACATGGGTCACATTTCCCTCCCCATCGGGTGCCTCGATTAGCCTTCAAACAAATTTAATACAATTTCTTGACGTTGGGGCGTTTTCCACTGATCAGTTGGTAGCAATTGAATGTGACGGAACAAATGTCAACATAGGGATGGCAGGAGGAGTAATTCGGCGTTTTGAAGAACATCTAAACAGGCCACTACAATGGTGTATATGTCTCTTACACATTAATTAATTGCCTCTGCGACTTCTGTTGCAAAAACTCGATGGTTCAACTTAGGGTTCCAAAGCCTTATCTGGTGCAATTGGAAGACAATTGACACAATGGCAGTTGCCTGTCGTTACATTTAGAAAATGCCAAAAGTAGACGTTGCTGAGCTGAGTAAGGGTCAAAAATATTTGTACGAGATGTGTGAAGCTGTCACATCAGGCCACTGTTCAGAAGATCTTGCAGCTCGCCGACCTGGACCCAGTGTACATTCGAGATGGCTCGCAACTGCATGCAGAATTCTCAGAATATACGAGGGCCACTCAATATATTTTGCCCCACCTTTTTTTTATGTCCAAGTTTCCTTGTAAGTTCCAGAAATTTTGTACCCTAGTAGTTACATACCTTTTTCACAAGTTTTTATTTTTCCACATAGTCTCCATCCTTTTCTACGGCTTTCCTCCATCTCGAAACAAGGGCCTTTATTCCTTGCTGGTAAAAGTCCGCTGGGTTCCGCTGGAGCCGCCTCTTAAATTCCTCAACAACCTCATCGTCACTCTGAAACTTTCTTCCACTAATAGCACCCTTCATTGACCCAAACAAATGGAAGTCTGAAGGTGCCAGGTGTGGGGTAACACAGTCAAGCGCATTTTTGTGATGGCCTCTCTTGTTTGGAAACTGTTGTGTGGTCTTGCGTTATCGTGCAAAAGAAGGACGTCTTCCAGTTTTGTCTCCGGTCGAACTCGCTTTATACGTCTCTGGAGTCTCTGTAGGGTAGCAATATATGCCTCCGAGTTGATTGTTTGTCCTTTCTTCATAATGTCCACCAGAATCACCCTTTTCATGTCCCAGAAGGTGGTGGCCATAACCTTTCCTGCAGAGGGAGCCATTTTGAACTTTTTCTTGCGTGGGGAGTCTGCATGATGCCACTCCATGGATTGGCGTTTTGTTTCAGGTTTAAAGTGGTGTACCCAAGTCTCAATTCGTGAAAGGAAGCCATCCCCTTCTGTCTCGTATCAAACCAACGACTCAGAAGCAATTTCTTTTCTTTGGGCTTTGTTATCTTCAGTGAGTTCGCGAGGAACAAACCGTAAACACACTTTTGAATATCCCAGTTGCTGAATTATTATTCACACTTCCTTCACTAATTCCTAGCTCCAGTGATAGCTCCTTGTATGTGACGCGCCGATTTGATCGAATGATGCTGTTAGCACGTTGCACAGTGTGAGATGTCACAGCCGATACCGGGCGACTACTGCGTGGCTCATCATCGAGGCTGCCTCTCCCTCCCTCTCTCCGATGATCTCACACGTTTAGACCAGCGTCCAACTGTGCTTCGATCAACAACAGCATCTCCGTAAACGTTCCGTAGACGTTTGTGAATATTTCCAACTGTTTCCTTCTCCGCGGTTAAGAACTCGATAACAGCTCTCTGTTTACGACGTACATCACTGTCAGACGCCATTTTCGGAACTGCGTTAACCATCGGTTTTATAAAAAGGCGCTTAAAAGCGGTTTTATACAAGGAGGGGAGGTTCAAACTAGAAAAATGTCCAGTTCAAACTTACGGTCCAAAAGACATTTCAGCCACATGGCCTATTATTTAGCTAAGAAAAAAGGGTGGGACAAAATATGTTGAGTGTCCCTAGTATATCTCAACAGAAAAGCCATCACCACATTTATTGTTGTAAGCTTCCTATATTGTAAAAGTGTACTCGCCAATGTGGTTCAAAATTAAAATATGCTCTTCATGCACTGAAGGTGCGCGCCATATTTGGCAGCTAATTCAATACTCTCACTGTAGTGACAATAAAGTCCGACAAATAATTTTGACCCAGTAATTCAGAGGAACGCTTATTTTGTCCACAGTGAAAATATGTTGATTGCAGTGTTAACTGACATTAGAGAACTCATTAGAGAACTTGCTCTCAGAAGCATATTGGCTGTCAGAAAACAACCAATAGTTGGGGAAGTGTGGAAGTTCAGGGTGCCCAAGCTCGAACTTAATGCTACTGGTTTTATTGATATGATTCATTGGGATTCAATGCAGCGATTTGAGCCACCTATGACGAGGAATATTGATAAAAAACAGCTCCAAAACTACGTGTTGAGAGGTCATGATGCATCTAAGCTTCGGTTTCCACGCTTTCCTTGTCATACTCAAGCAGTTCAGCGATACTTAAAATTGGTGACCGAAGCATCAAGAGCCATTTGTGGTGCTAAGAACAGGGATAGATTCATACGTTCCAGACTTGAATCAAAACCAATAATCCAAAAATTCAACGCGGTTATTATTGAATGTTTCACCAACAGTGACCTTAGGAAAACTTCAATGTTTCATAACTTTGTTTCGGTTCATTTGCCCAAGATATGAAGGAAATATTTGAACAGAACACACCAAAATACATTAGAAAAATGTATTTTGGATATTAATTTCAGTGTTGGTGAAACATTCAATAATTACCTTCAACGCTAAAACCCACTATAGTGGGTTTCAGCAGCTCTTTTGCTTGGGTGGATAGGAAGGGGTGTGGTGCAACTCGATGCGCAGTCACCTCCTCGTGGTGAGTTCTGGGTAATTGGATCATGTATTCATAAATGCATATGTAAATGCGAATTAGCGAAGAATTATTCTGAATATGGGAATTACTTAATAACATTTCAATGACCTGCAAAAGAAAATTATTTTGTATTTTATCGAAAAGGGATTAAAAAAAAATGACCAGCTTCCCACTATTTCAAAGCTCTTCGGGGCTCTCGAAATAAATACCTATATGCAAGAACTATTTTCTATAATCTCTAATCTAGTCCCATATTTCTACACTATGTCCGAATTTGATTTTAGGGAAAACCAAAGCCGCTCTTACACGTTCAAAATAACCTAAAAATTACCCAATTTTCAATATTTCAAAGAGGTGGAGGACCCTCAAAATGAACACCTAAGTTCATAACATTTTATCTTTGTTCTTCTTACATCAAATCGCAACTTTTTACACCGTGGCCTAACTTAATTTTAAGGAAAAAAGTTCCCCCATCTTACCATATTTCCCGGCGTATAACGCGCACTTTTTTTTCCAAAAAAATACTCCAAAAATCACCCTGCGTTAAAATTAACTCGTTAAAATTGTACATGTGAAGTGAGGTAGGCGGTATATTTTTTCCTAAATATTTATTTTCCTAAATTTTCTCTTCAAAATAATTTTCTCTTCAAAATTAGGATGCGCGTATTATACGCCGGGAAATACGGTAATTAAAGTTCACTGACCCCTAAGTGCAGTACACTTACTTTAAGTATTGTGCAAAATAAAATACTATATTTCAAGACTGAAATTAATTTGTTTAATGATGGATTAACCATTATATTACATTTGATTTGGCCTATTTAAATTGTATTTAACATGTTTACTGTTAAAAAAAATATATCCCTCGAGGCGCGAGGGGATGGCTGGTATCCGAACGAACGTGCGGCCATTATTAAAACAAAAGGTGAGGCTTCGATCCCCATCTTCCCACTTTTCTTTCGTCCCATTAGAGACAGATGTTATAGTTATTAATTTTGAAGTGAAAGTGTACATATATAGACTATTAAAAGTTTATGATCACCAGGATTTCAGTTTGACCGCTATGACGTCACAAGCGACTGGGTGACATCTGATTGAATATATTATGATCATGTGAATAGACAAAAGCGAATTAATCATATATATATATATATATATATATATATACACGAAATTTTAAGGTTAGGGGTTGTAAGCAACCAACCCCAAAGGAATACTGCAATGAAACAGTAAATGAGAGACTACAGTAATGCTACTGTAAATTTTATTGGTTATGTAAATTACGTAATACTGGTCAAATTTTGCATTAATAAAAAAAATAATATTTTCATTATTCAACCGAATAAAAATAATCTCAAATAAATGACTTCGCGTCATGTTCAAACGTGTTTCCATATTCCATATGTCGAAACTTTTGAGACTTTTAAATCAACTATCACGTCTTTTACTGTCAAATCCTGTGATCAGCAGTAATGAAAGTTTATTGTGATGCATACGTAATATTTTTTTATATTTTTAAAGAAAGCGTCATTACTCATTCTTTTAATTAATAATAATAATAATATAATTATTACGTAATGATGTAGGAGGAGTGTATATATGTGTGTACAGTATGTATGTATGTAGTGGCTGTAATTATGAAGAAAGTTTTGTTTAACTCGTTCTCCTTTCAAGAACGGAATCTAAAAATAAAGGTTTTTGGCGACAGTGGAAAATAGTGTTTCATAGTTTCTGTTTCAAATCCGTTGAAGCCTTAATTGGTTCTTCTGAATATATGGTGTACACTGTAGAAGAAGGCAGTCGAACTGCGTAAGGTCGACCTTAATAATGTCGACTTCCTTCGAGTCTACACAATGCAGAAATTCTAAATACGCGTAAGGTCAAACAGTTTGACCTTATGCGTGTCAGTTTAATTCATTTTAATTTAGTTTAAATCAGGTTAGATTACGGTGCATAACTATGCATTATACCGGGTGAGTTAGGTCTGGTTGGGCTAAGTCAATTATAGTCACTTAATTAAAATCTGAAATATATAGACAAGTCACCCATTTTTAGTTAGAATAGTAAACAAATTTTCTGTTTTCAGTTAAATATTGTGGCAATTTGAAGGGGAACTGGAATAAAAGTGACCCGCATAAAATCCAGGGTTGTCATCATGAACTTCTTCTGTATGTCCGCCCTTACACAGAAAAAAACAACAGCTTTGTTTAAACAACTAAATCTATTGTTAACTCTTTGACCACACCCATTACAAATGGATCATGCAAAGATCACGCTTATCATTATTATCATTATTAACGTTTCCTAACGACAAACCACTAATTATATGATGATTTTACTTTGTCACTGTCCTTTTTCAAGCAAGAAAATACCTGTCAAATCGTAACAAAAATTAAAAAAAAAAATGGCGAATCCAAACACGGATTTTTCAGGGCATGGAAAAAATAGCAACTTTACTCGAAATTTCTTAAATTTCAGTTTAAAAAAATATATTTGGATTTCAAATGAACACTAATAGCCAAGGTAGATCGACTGAAATAAATCTATTTTTAATTTAACTAAAACTAAAAATAAGTGTTCACAGTTTCTTACGTGTAGTACAATAGCATATATATATATAAATTTAGTTTTGCTTCTGTCCGAATTGTTCATTCTGACGAAGGTCAAGCTTGTTCCTACAGTTTAACGTGGAATTCGGATTACGAACCACCAATGGTAGTCAGAATTTACAAAATTCTCGCCTGGACTCTCTCTGACGACCTCCCGATCAGCAGCCCAGCGTCCCAACCACTAGGCTACTCAGGGTACCGATTTATCTACCACCCAGTAGTTGTTTTTTTGTATGGAGGGATGAACAGCTGGGTGAGCTGAGCGCCGCCGGGAGCCAAACCCAGGGCCGGTGGATTTGTAGTTATATATATATATATATACACCTCAAAAATATTTCTAAATTGCCTGATTAACTAACTGCAAAAATATACAAAATTCTGAAGATCTTTTTAGAATGACGTTCTCGGTACATGGATCACAGAAAGAAAATACATACAGTGATTGAACGTTCCGATCCAATCACCAAGTCATCTTCGGACACACACCATCACACTCCGAAGAGGAGGTAGTGATGAAGTTGAAAAGCTCTGTACCACAATTTAATTTACTTTTTCCCTTTATAAAGACTAGTACAGTTCCCGTCACTTCGCTGACGGTTAGACAGGCTAAACTACAAAAAAAGAACCCAGCCGTGAAAATTTTGAGCTTCACATTGTGTCAACATTTCTGAATCTGGTATCTCCCAAAACCTCCTCACCCCCATTCATACAACTTGGAGGCTAACCCCCTCCCCCATTACCCCCACCCCCTCCCCATTACCACCCCCATCCCCCATTACCCCCACCCCCACCCTTCCGCCCACCCCAACCCTTCCCCCCACCCTCACCCTTCCCCCATTGCTAAACTACAGAAAAGAACACAGTCATGAAAATCTTGAGCTTCACATTGCCGGCCGTAATACAATTTCTGAATTTTTTTTACAATTTCTGAATTTTTTTCTCACAATTTTTTCTCACAATTTCTGAAAGTGTGACGGACGGACAGACAGACAGACAGACGGACGGACAGCTCTCTTATTATATTATAAGATTAAAACGTAGTTGGAAGTTACGAGGACCCATTGTAGGGCATACCCACTAAAAGACATGTGCAAAATACCCTTCGAAGTTGTTAAGAAGTAAATCCGTCAACCTGCTAATGTCGATTGAAGTCGAACGCAAAATTTTGAATCCTGCATAAGTTCAAGCAATTAGATCTTATACAGATCTAGTCAATTCATGTTAAGTTAGTTTAAATTAGGCTAGGTTCAGTTTGGTTAGACTACATTACGCCCGGTTAGGTTAGGTTAAGTTAGGTTATTTATTTTCACTTAGTCACCTTTAGTTGAAATAATAAACAAACGTTTCATATTCATTTAAACCTTAAAAGCATGAACCTGCGTGGTTTGTAAGATCGAACTGAAGTAATGTCCACCTGCAAAATATCGAATCTCTCTACGTTATGAAATTTAATTTTGCGCAAGGAATTCATACTAAATTTGATCAAAAATTATGAACACATTTCAAAAGGCGGCTGTATATAAATTATATAAACCATTTTTTTTTCTCTCTCTCTGTTTCTACTCCTCGACGGATGAACGACTCAGTATATCATGTGTTGTATAAACAGCTTTCAAGGCGGAAGACCCAAGTTGAAATTCGGCGACTTCAAAGAGTTGGCAGACACATACACATGACCGACATCCAATTACAGAAAACACGCTCACACACTTGTTTGCCATGTTAATATGTCCAAGGTTAGAGTAGAAAAATATTTTGTAGAAACATAATTTCATAACGAGCCAAAAAAAAAAATACCAAATTGTATGGCATGGATTTGGTGAGGTAGAGTTCCGGTTCTGCTGTCACAATTTCTTTTTTTCTCTTCTTTTCTTGGGTGGCTGGATGCGCGTGACGGGTGTGGGCATAGTATGGAAAATCCGATTTCTGTTCTTAATTCCTGTTTCCACCCCTTTCCTGTAGAATTACTTCATCACTGCCGGCGTGATGGCTTTGCGCGTACATGGGTGTACGCATGGAAAGTTTAACCTTTATCTCTCTCTTAATCCTTTTGGGGGCTAGCCTGAAGTGGGTCATGGGGTCTTTGTTGGATCCATACCTCGGTAAATAGAGCTGTGAATATTTGGTATAAAATCAAAAGCATATGTTCGAGGTTTTTGTGACTATACCAAATGGTTGATGCACGATCGGTACAAATATATTATTGGTTAGTTTATATAGCGGTGCTATCTAGTGTACGATCCCTGTGTGTGCGGAGCCTAATTCCTAATTGTAAAGCTAGCTTATATATTTTCTTTCCTGTAAAATTTCCTTGGCTACTTTTCCAGGGTCAAGGTATTTTTTTCAACCTTTTTCCGTACCCACCTCTGGCGGAGCGTGGGAAGAGAGCCTTATACTTTTCTATCCAGTTTTCTACTACTGCTAGAATAGTTAAAAAATGAACCCGCTTAATAACAAGAACCTCCCCGAATGGACAGAAAAGTCTTTCAGACTTCCTCTTATCCTTGTGACTCCTTGTAACTCTCTCTCTCTCTCTCTCTCTCTCTGTTCATCTAATTAGCTGGTTTGTCCTCTGAGAAATGAGACCCATCTGTTTTCATTTTCATTTTTATGAGTCGGAGTTATGGCGGTTAGTTGTGTTGGGGAATAATTCAAAAATATGTTCACAAAAGGAGTAACGTTCAACCATCTGAAGATGTTCCATAATTTTAATGATGTTGTATTGTAGCCGACTTTTAATTATCGCATAAAAATGGTGATAAATGATGGTAAATTAATTTAATTTCACTTTCTCTCATTTTCTCTTTATTCTTTTATTCAAAACATGAAAGAAATAAAATCCTTTTACTTAATTAATGATATGAAAGGGTTACTCATATAAGCAAGATGACGTTTTCTTTATTTTAATTTCTTTATTTTAATTAAGGGAATACATTTTTAATGTGATTAAATTTTTTAAAGATTTTATATTTTCTACATTTGTGTCAAGAAGGACTTGAGTAATTTGTAAATTGTACCTAACTCATGACTTATGATTATTAGTTTACGATAAAAGAAATCGTATATATATATATATATATATACACAAAGCTGGGCACAAACCGTTAATCCGTTAATCGTTAATTAACGAAGTTAACTTTTTCGTTAACGATTTAACTTTTAAGTTAACTATGGAAAAACTATACGCACTCACAACATGGTATCATATGTGGGACATTTATTTCATAATTAAATATAAATTATTAATTAATTGAATTAAATATCGATACAAAAATGCCTCGGGATTGGCGACAGCCTATTGGGAATGAAATAATTGAATTGCCATACGTACAAAGAACCTGTATGTATGAATCAGCCTCACATAGCAACAAGAAAACTCAATTTATTGTTTAGTCTACCACAAAGAAGTTGACCAAACAAAATTTTGCTAGATCGGCAAATAATAATGAAAATACAAGCGAACCAAGGAACGGCTCTCAGGGCTGTTTATGTTACAGCGAAGCTTTAAACAGGGAGGATGTCTTTGTCCCCCCTAAAGTCCTGAGTGAATTCCTTATAATATAAAACCTAGTGACTATAAAAGGATAGGCCTATTCCTTCAGGGGTTTATATAGTGACTGCCTATATTAATTACCTTAAGTAAATTCGCCGCGTAACTCCATCGTGGCGGCCCTACACCGAAAATTATCGTAACGCCCTACATCGAAGCAAACCAAGGACCCAGCAAAAATAAGGTGAGGCAATTTCAGTTTTCATTAACATAAGGTGTCCCAAATCCCGGCGCTAAAATTACCGTAATCACTTAAATATAAAACGGTCCTTTAACAACCTACATATTTATAACTCTCTAACGAAAAAGCATAGGGCTTTTGTCGGTAACCCTCCACTGAAGTCTGTTGGAAATTTCCAACGGATGAGGGCACAGGCAATCAACCCATAGCCCTATATAGTTTTTTCACATGGTGGCCCTGTGTATGGGGAACTAACCCCTCTACAATTTACACTGACACGCGGTGGCTAGGCTTACCACATTGGCCTAACCCCAATTTCAACCGTAACCCCACTATAGTTTTTTCATATGGTGGCCTAAAACTGGGAACCGATTCCTTTACCTTTACACTAACCGAAAACAAAGGCTTGTTCATTTAACAGGCATAACTTATTTTAGGTCCTAAAAATAATAGGCCCGCAACATTAAGCCTATTTAATAGGTCCTACTCTTCAAACTAAAAACAAAGCCTTGTTAATTTAACAGGCTTAACTCATTCGAAGTCCTATTTGACATATAGGCCCAACCTATTCCAAGTCCTATTTGACATATAGGCATACCAAGTCCTATTTGACATATAGGCATACCAAGTCCTATTTGACATATAGGCCCAACCTATTCCAAGTCCTATTTGACATATAGGCATACCAAGTCCTATTTGACATATAGGCATACCAAGTCCTATTTGACATATAGGCCCAACCTATTCCAAATCCTATTTGACATATAGGCATACCAAGTCCTATTTGACATGTAGGCCCAACCTATTCCAAGTCCTATTTGACACATAGGCCCAACCTAGTCCAAGTCCTATTTGACATAGGCCCAACCTATTCCAAGTCCTATTTGACATATAGGCCCAACCTATTACCTATTCGAAGTCCTATTTGACATATAGGCCCAACCTATTACCTATTCGAAGTCCTATTTGACATATAGGCACACCAAGTCATATTTAACCTATTCCAAGTCCTATTTGACATATAGGCCCAACCCACCAAGTCCTATTTGACATATAGGCCCAACCTATTCCAAATCCTATTTGACATATAGGCATACCAAGTCCTATTTGACATGTAGGCCCAACCTATTCCAAGTCCTATTTGACACATAGGCCCAACCTAGTCTAAGTCCTATTTGACATAGGCCCAACCTATTCCAAGTCCTATTTGACATATAGGCCCAACCTACCTATTCAAGTCCTATTTGACATATAGGCCCAACCTATTACCTATTCGAAGTCCTATTTGACATATAGGCACACCAAGTCTATTTAACCTATTCCAAGTCCTATTTGACATATAGGCCCAACCCACCAAGTCCTATTTGACATATAGGCCCAACCTATTCTAAGTCCTATTTGACATATAGGCCCAACCTATTCCAAGTCCTATTTGACATAGGCCCAACCTATTCCAAGTCCTATTTGACATAGGCCCAACCTATTCCAAGTCCTATTTGACATATAGGCCCAACCTATTTAAGTCCTATTTGACATATAGGCCCAACCTATTCCAAGTCCTATTTGACATAGGCCCAACCTATTCCAAGTCCTATTTGACATAGGCCCAACCTATTCCAAGTCCTATTTGACATATAGGCCCAACCTATTCCAAGTCCTATTTGACATATAGGCCCAACCTATTCCAAGTCCTATTTGACATATAGGCCAACCTATTCCAAGTCCTATTTGACCATATAGGCCCAACCTATTCAATTCCTATTTGACATATAGGCATAAAACAGACAAGGCTTGATATAAGGGTCTCAAATGCAACGTTTGAGGATCTTTACTCAGCCAAATTGATTAACCTAACCCAAAACCAAAAATAAAACCCTATAACAAAATACACATTTACACACACACGTACGGTACAGTATATAAATATATACATACGACTTCAAACATCCAATTCTTCTTTTAAAAGAAGAATCACAACAGATTTCAGCAACAGACACATACATTCCTTGCAAACAGATTGGATTCCTTCAAAACCCCAAACCTTCCAGACCTACCTGTAGGATACACAACATTTACTCATTCATAACTACTGGTATTGACTTCATTGGAGTGGTGAATCCAAGTTTTGAAGACCAACTGGATTCGGAGGAAGCGACACACACACACACACACACACACAACACACACACACACACACACTACTCTTTCAATGTGTCTCAAACACAAAACCTGTCTAAACATAACCAAGGATCGGAGAGTAAAAGCTTTTATTGCTGCGCTCTGATTCTGTGCACATAATTTTGTGCCAAAAATTATATGGTTAGACAGTAACACGTACAAACAAACTACTCTACTCCAAACGGCTGATGGCCTACCCTTGGCCATAGCCCAACAAATTCATCAAACGGCTGATGGCCTACCCTTGGCCATAGCCCAACAAATTCATCAAAGGGCTGATGGCCTACCTTGGCCATAGCCCAACAAATTCATCAAACGGCTGATGGCCTACCCTTGGCCATAGCCCAACAAATTCATCAAACGGCTGATGGCCTACCCTTGGCCATAGCCCAACAAATTCATCAAAGGGCTGATGGCCTACCTTGGCCATAGCCCAACAAATTCATCAAAGGGCTGATGGCCTACCCTTGGCCATAGCTCAACAAATCATCAAAGGGCCTTGGCCTACCTTGGCCATAGCCCAACAAATTCATCAAAGGGCTGATGGCCTACCCTTGGCCATAGCCCAACAAATCATCAAAGGGCCTTGGCCTACCTTGGCCATAGCCCAACAAATTCATCGAAGGGCTGATGGCCTACCCTTGGCCATAGCCCAACAAATTATCAAAAGGGATGATGGCCTACCTTGTCCATAGCCCAACAAATCATCAAAGGGCCTTGGCCTACCTTGGCCATAGCCCAACAAATCATCAAAGGGCCTTGGCCTACCTTGGCCATAGCCCAACAAATTCATCAAAGGGCTGATGGCCTACCCTTGGCCATAGCCCAACAAATCATCAAAGGGCCTTGGCCTACCTTGGCCATAGCCCAACAAATTCATCAAAGGGCTGATGGCCTACCTTGGCCATAGCCCAACAAATCATCAAAGGGCCTTGGCCTACCTTGGCCATAGCCCAACAAATTCATCAAAGGGCCTTGGCCTACCTTGGCCATAGCCCAACAAATTTATCAAAAGGGATGATGGCCTACCTTGGCCATAGCCCAACAAATTCATCAAAAGGGATGATGGCCTACCTTGGCCATAGCCCAACATATTCATCAAGGGGCTGATGGTCTCACTTGGCCATAGCCCAACATATTCATCAAGGGTCTTCTGGCCTCCCTTGGCCAGAGACCAAACAACATTGGTCTTGTGGCCTCCCTTGGCCAGAGACCAAACAACATTGGTCTTGTGGCCTCCCTTGGCCAGAGACCAAACAACAAGGGTCTTGTGGCCTCCTTTGGCCAGAGACCAAACAAAAAGAGTCTTGTGGCCTCCCTAGGCCATAGGCCAAACAACACAAAACCAGTACAGGATTCGAACCCCCAAGCCCTCCAGATCTACCTGTGGAGGAGTAAATTTACTCCACTAAAACTACGGGTATTGACTAGTCTGAAGTGGTAGGAGGTTTGAATACAGTACAAACTCTTTCTAATTCTCCTAAATTAAATGAACAAATAACAAAAGACAACAATGGGAACATTGAACCAAACAATTACACGAAAACACTTGGAATGCTTTGGTTTTTTAAAACAGAATTCCGAACACGATGACACTCTTTGCACAAAGAGTTATAACTTAAATCCAAATGCCGATACAAAAAGACAAGTGCTTTCAGAATCATCCAAAATTTTCGACCCCATTGGATTATATTTACCAGCAACCATAAGATCCAAAATCCTTTTGCAAGACTTATGGAAAAAGAAAATTGATTGGGATGAACCACTTTCAGTGGAAGACCAACTTCATTGGAAAAAATTAGCCACAGACTTGAACAAAGTTCAAGACATCTACGTACCAAGATGTGCTGGCTACAGATGAAATCGCAAACACTACACATTTTTACAGATGCCAGCACACAAGCCTACGGGTGTTGTGCCTATTTAACAAGTGAAAATGAAAGTAACTTGGTTTATTCAAAGGCAAAAGTGGCACCCTTAAACCAAAAAAAAACTGTACCACAACTTGAATTATTAGCTGTCTCATTGGGAGTTAAAACAACAGACTTTCTTCACAAGTGTATAAAGAAGTTGACATAACAAACATTTACTTATGGACAGACAGTCAAATTGTCTAACATGGGTGACCAACACAGATACAACTTCTTGCAAAAATATATTTGTGAAAAACAGACTAACAGAAATCAAAACTGCAAACACAAACCTTGGTATCAAATTTAGGTACATAAAAACAAAAGAGAATCCTGCAGACTTTAGACAAGAGGGCTCTCTTACAAGCTGTTGAAAACAAATAAAATCTGGTATGAAGGGCCCGAATGGCTAACATGTGAGGATCTTTGGCCAGCCAAAGTAGTTAACCTCACACTCAACTCTACAACAACTGAAAAGATCACTGAGGACAAACCTATATTTGACTATCACCTTTATTCAGACCTCAACAAACTCTTGAGAATTACAGTCTATTGCTGCAAGTTTGTCAATAGCTACCTTCTCAAACACTGTCCTCAGAAAGCCTTTTCTAACTTAACAGAAACTGCAACAAAATACTGGCTCCAACAGATACAAGCTTCAAAATTTGACAAGGAGTTGAAGTATCTTAGGTCCAGTAACACAATAAACAAAGGAATTCCTTCACTTGTCATGGATCTAAATCTGTACCTGGATACAGAGGGTCTGATAAGGTGTAAAGGAAGGCTTAACAAGTCAACTTTGACTTACAACTCTAAGCACCCAATTCTTCTTCCAAGGAGAAATCACTTCACAAATCTCATCATCAGGGATACCCACAACAAAATACACCACATGGGGGTCCCACAAAACCTGACAGGCCTCAAAGAAAGACTGCTTTGAAAGCCAGAAAACTTTTACAAGAAAAATTAAGACTGGTGACTTATAAACCTTACACAAACTGAGCAAAGTTAAAATGCTTAATAACTTTACTTTAATTCCATAAATTTCCTATACCAAAAGGGAGTCAAACTGATTGACATAACTTTAACTAAACTTGAGAAGTTGGCCTCTTGAACTTTCATATTTGAATAGGTCTTGAGTAACCTCTCTCTTCCTAAATTCCTATTTCATTCTTTTCAATCCATTTCACATGGTTTAAAACACAGTTTATCAAAAAATTTGATCTACAACATACAAATTTTTCTCCGGCCCCCCCCAGTATATGGAAAAACTATACGCACTCACAACATGGTATCATATGTGGGACATTTATTTCATAATTAAATATAAATTATTAATTAATTGAATTAAATATCTATACAAAAATGCCTCGGGATTGGCGACAGCCTATTGGGAATGAAATAATTGAATTGCCATACGTACAAAGAACCTGTATGTATGAATCAGCCTCACATATCAACAAGAAAACTCAATTTATTGTTTAGTCTACCACATAGAAGTAGACCAAACAAAATTTTGCTAGATCGGCAAATAATAATGAAAATACAAGCGAACCAAGGAACGGCTCTCAGGGCTGTTTATGTTACAGCGAAGCTTTAAACAGGGAGGATGTCTTTGTCCCCCCTAAAGTCCTGAGTGAATTCCTTATAATATAAAACCTAGTGACTATAAAAGGATAGGCCTATTCCTTCAGGGGTTTATATAGTGACTGCCTATATTAATTACCTTAAGTAAATTCGCCGCGTAACTCCATCGTGGCTGCCCTACACCGAAAATTATCGTAACGCCCTACATCGAAGCAAACCAAGGACCCAGCAAAAATAAGGTGAGGCAATTTCAGTTTTCATTAACATAAGGTGTCCCAAATCCCGGCGCTAAAATTACCGTAATCACTTAAATATAAAACGGTCCTTTAACAACCTACATATTTATAACTCTCTAACGAAAAAGCATAGGGCTTTTGTCGGTAACCCTCCACTGAAGTCTGTTGGAAATTTCCAACGGATGAGGGCACAGGCAATCAACCCATAGCCCTATATAGTTTTTTCACATTAACTTTGAAAATCATTATCGGACTAATTAACTTCCGTTACATTTAACTTCCGTTAACTCAAGTCTATGGAAAACTGATGAGTGGGTAGTTGGGAGGTAACGAAAATGGTTCACTGAGTAGGTAGGTAGTTAATCTAACAATTATTAAATTCCTTTTATGTCAATAACTGGGTGGATGAAACCAATTGGTTGCTCACCAGAGTTATTCTCCACACTAGTATTTATATACTGTGTGACAAGAGCGTGCTCGGTAATAGATATACATTACCGCTCAACCAACCGGGAAAAAAAACCAAGACTACGCTGGTGGAAAAAGCCCCGCGAAGAGGAGAACAAAGGAAAACGAGGAACGGGGCGAGAGGACGCAACAGGGAGAAGGGACGAGAACAGACACCGAAGAAAGATCCCCACCAGCAAGTACGCTCTCGACAATTAAACAGGAAGGAGAAAAGAGACTCTCTAATAACTAGCAGTAAGTGACTAATTGTGTTTTTAACCCAGGTTTACATAGATTCATTAAATTAAGCTGGGTCAGACAACTTAGGCCTACATTGTGGCCTAAGACCCAGCATCAACTCATAGCTTAACAAAGGTGAAGGTAGATTGCCCTAACCTAGTATTTATATACTGTGTGACAAGAGCGTGCTCGGTAATAGATATACATTACCGCTCAACCAACCGGGAAAAAAAACCAAGACTACGCTGGTGGAAAAAGCCCCGCGAAGAGGAGAACAAAGGAAAACGAGGAACGGGGCGAGAGGACGCAACAGGGAGAAGGGACGAGAACAGACACCGAAGAAAGATCCCCACCAGCAAGTACGCTCTCGACAATTAAACAGGAAGGAGAAAAGAGACTCTCTAATAACTAGCAGTAAGTGACTAATTGTGTTTTTAACCCAGGTTTACATAGATTCATTAAATTAAGCTGGGTCAGACAACTTAGGCCTACATTGTGGCCTAAGACCCAGCATCAACTCATAGCTTAACAAAGGTGAAGGTAGATTGCCCTAACCTAATTTGGTGAGGAATCCTACTGTGGACCTCAATTTATCTGCCCGCTCTGGACCATTTCCGGAATCTCTAGGCTGACCCCTCTAGGCTAGACTTGATCTACTCTATAGTTAGACTGGAGATATAAGGGGTGGGTTAATTGTGGACCAATTCATACAGAGCATTTTTCGCATTGGTGGTCCGTGTGTGGGGAATTTACAAACCTTAACCTTACTTAACAAAAATTGCAGAATTAGGCTAAATGGTCTAGCCTAAGCCTAACCTAATCAAGCCTAATTAGGTCTACAACCTAGGGCCTAACTAGGAAACATTTACATTTAAGGAGTCTCATTCTCTTATAAGCTTAGACCTGAGTGACACATAAGTACTTGGTGGGGATTAAACCAAATTTAAACTTGACTGTTTTGTCTGTGCTCTCTCTTCTCTGGTAATTTCTTCTTGTCCTCTATTTCATTACGATCCCCAGTTAAACAATTTTGACTTAGACATGGACAGTGAGGAATTGAAAAAGTTAAAAAAGAAAAGGGGGGCAAAGTTGAGAGCTGTTACAAAGGCTGTGAACACTTTTAACAATATTACACAACCAGGTAAGGAAGATTTAGAGTGTGTAATTCTTAAATTGGAAACTAAAAAGAAGGAAATAATAGCCATTAATGAGAGTATTTCAGAGTTAGTTGAATCCGAAATGGCTGAAGAACAATTGATAGACCTTTACGCTGATAATGATGATCAGGTAATCTCAATTGAACAGCAAATAAGGAGACTACGGTCTCGTTTGACTGACTTAACACCAAATAAACCTAATTCTGATTTTAATCAAAGTAGAGCTAACCTTCAACAAAATTTAAGTGGCATGCTAAATCCTGAGTCACAAGAATTGAGGGCTCAGTTACCCATTTTGCTAGTACCAACATTTGAAGGGGACACGGTACAATTCCCATCTTTCATTGACAAATTTGAGAGTTTAATAGGTAATAAACCTTATATTTCAACTGTTGAAAAGTTTAGCTACTTAACTAGTTTCCTTAAAGGCCCAGCCTATAACCTGATAGCCTATTTACCAGCCGTAGGGAATTCATATGAAGTAGCTATTGATCTCTTAAAACGTAATTACATTAATAAAGATGAGATTGTATATGAATTATTTCAACAAATTTTTGATTTTGCACCCATAAAAGATAACCATAGTGATATGGAAAATTTTTATACAAAATTAGAAGCTATTATAGGACAACTAGTTAGCAATGAGATAGATATTAAAGCTTCATCTTGGATTATACAAGGCATAGTTCTTAGGTGCCTTCCTTTGAGGGTTAAAGATATTTTAATTCTAAAGACGGGAGAAAATTATCCTAATCTAGAAAGTATCAGAAAACACTTTCCCAATATCCTAACTAATTACAAATTGAGAGATTTTCCAACACAAAATAAGACCCAGACTATGGATAAACCAAAGACTGTTCCCAGAGACCAACTAGCTACAGCCAAACAGACAAAACTTGATACTGTAGAATCAAATGTGACCAACTATAATACACGAACACCTACATTACAGAACTTTAATGTAACTGCTGCTTCAACTTACACACTACATTGCAAATTTTGTGCAAGTAATGAACACAGTAGTACTGGGTGTGACAAATATTCAGACTTTAACCAAAGAGCTAAAAGATGTGAACAGTTGAACCTATGTAAAAAGTGTACTGGCCAGGGACATTATAAGAAAGACTGTAAATCTAGGTTAAGATTCAAGTGTAAGTTTTGTAAAAGTTTACGACATGTCTCATCAATGTGTGATTCACCAAAGTGTCCAAACAATAGTACTCAAACTCAAAAGATACCTCCCCCAAACAAAGGTAATCAAGAAAATGCCACTTTCATGGGACATTCTGTTTGTTCAAACAACGTAACAAAAAACACTGAGATTCTTTTACCAACTATTACTTTGGACTTAGTGAATAGTGAGGGTAGCACCACTCCAGTGAGATGTCTTATAGACTGTTGTTCTCAACAAACATTTGTTTCACAAAATGTAGTAAATAAATTGGGTTTGACACCAAACCCGAATGAACAAAACCTCAATATTGCATCCTTTGTTAAGGATAACTCGGACAAAAATAGCTATAAGACAATTGACCTGGAACTACATTT
The DNA here is from genome assembly GCA_023014485.1 of Bathynomus jamesi. Taxonomy (NCBI): domain Eukaryota; kingdom Metazoa; phylum Arthropoda; class Malacostraca; order Isopoda; family Cirolanidae; genus Bathynomus; species Bathynomus jamesi. The sequence goes on along the minus strand of JAJOZX010000512.1, from coordinate 53,022 downwards.
AGAAAGTAAATTAGAGAAAATTGAAGCAGTTATTATTTCTAAAGTAGGAAAAAACAAACTGGTTATACCCAAACTAGAACAAACCATAAATCATTTGGGAAAACACTACAAAATAGCTGATAGACATATCACTAACAACACAGTAGCTAACATTGAAATGTTAATGGGGGCAGATTATATTAATCTTATTCATAAGGGCATAGTAGAGATAGGTAATGGTATAGCTATTCAGACTCCATCAGGGATAGCCCCTTTGGGTGATCTATCCAAATACAACCTAGACCTAAACCAAAATAGTTCATGACCAACAAATACTATGTGCCTCAACTCAGTCCTACATAACACCTGTAAGAATAGCAACACTTTGAATAATATTATCTCAACTGAGAACATTAATTCATCATTATCAAATGAAACTTTGGATGAGGCAATTCAAACTTTATGGTTGCTAGAATCTGTGGGTATACATGACACAAATCAAACTTCAGAAGATCAGTTAATGGTAGAAAGATTTGAAGAAACCATTCAGTGCAAAGACAATAGTTATTTTATTGAGTTACCTTGGAAAATAAATTGTCCAACTTTAAGAGATAATCTCAAAGTAGCTAAAGGACATTTATATAAAGTAATGAAAAAACTCAAACAAGATAATAATATAAAAACATATAATGATGTCTTCAAAGAACAGCTACAGAAAGGCTTCATTGAAGAAGTAACAAATAACCCTTTTAAAAAAGATGGTTGTCATTATTTAACCCACAGGGGGGTCTATCGACAAGATGCCCCAACAACAAAACTCAGAGTAGTATATAACTATAGCCTCAAAGACAGTGATAAACACAGTTTGAATGATTGCCTGATTGAGGGTCCTAATCTCATTTCTGACCTTGTGAAGATCTTACTGAGGTTCAGGTTAGATAAATATGCCGTACAAAGTGACATTTCAAAGGCATTTTTGAGAATAAATCTTAAAAATGAATATGATAAGAACCAACTTAGGTTCTTATGGTTCAAGGATCCATTTGATTTGAATAAAGGGTTCATAACCTATAGATTTAATGTTGTGTTGTTTGGAGCCAATTGCTCACCTAGCCTATTAGCATTGACAATTAGACATCATTTAAACCAGTTTAATAACTCTTTAACATTGAACTTCCTTAAGGAACATTTTTACGTAGACAATCTAATAGGCTCAACAACAACAAAATCTGAATTATCTGAAGTCTATGAACACTCTCAAAACATTATGCAACAAGGTAACTTTGAACTTAGAGAGTGGATTTCAAATGATGAGGATTTAAACAAAAAGATTTTAAAGGATAATAATGGTCTTACTGAGCCATCAGACAGAGTTAAAACTTTAGGTATGAACTGGTATTTGGATGCAACTTCTAACAGTCATGATTCAATCTGTACTAAAGGTTTTAAACTTGATGAGGAAGCAAATACTAAAAGACAAATATTATCAGAGGCTTCCAAAATTTTTGATCCCATGGGTCTATTCCTGCCTTCAACAATAAAATCAAAGATTCTCCTCCAAGAAATTTGGAGGACAAATGTTGGGTGGGATGATCCAATAACAAATGAAAATCAAAAATCTTGGAAGAAGTTAGCTGCTGATTTAACAAAAGTGCAGAACATTAAAATTCAAAGGTGCTGTGGGTTTAGGGATAAGCCCCAGAGACTTCATGTGTTTGCTGATGCAAGCACACAAGCTTATGGGTGCTGTGCGTATCTTGTAAGCCCTACAGAAAGTCATCTAATTTATGCAAAAGGGAAAGTTGCACCTCTCAAACCTACCCGAACCATACCTCAAGTGGAACTATTGGCTGCTGCATTAGCCATTAAAACCATTTCATTGCTTAAAGATGCTTACCATGATGTGAACATAACTCATATCCACATCTGGCTTGACAGTCAGATTTGTCTTACCTGGATACGGAATGATAGCATTAATAGTAAGAATATCTTTGTAAGAAATAGGCTAAAAGAAATAGCTGAAGCTAATGAAAGCCTACAAGTAAACTTTCACTATGTTCCAACTAAACAAAATCCAGCAGACTTTCTGACCAGAGGTTTATCCTACAAGTTGTTGAAGTCAAACAAAACTTGGTTTATAGGACCTAAGTGGCTCTGTAATACAGACCAATGGCCTGTGGAACAAGTTAACTTGACATTAAATTTAATCTTTTCAAATGAAAAGGTTGAACCAATCACTAATTATGAAATTTATTCTGATTTCAACAAACTTGTCAGGGTTACAGCCTACTGTTTGAGGTTTGCTCACAACTGTTTAACTACAATTAACAAACAGCTAAATAAAAACAATCATAATTATACAGAAGTTGCAACCAAATACTGGATAGGCCATGCACAACAAAAAGAGTACAATAAAGAGTTAGAATTCTTAACTAATGGGAAACAAACAAAAGAACCTGTACCATCAGTAGTTGTGGATCTAAACTTGTTCAGAGATGAGGAAGGCCTTCTAAGGTGTAAAGGGAGATTAGACAAATCAAAACTGTCATACAAAAGCAAACATCCAATCCTTTTACCTAGATTTAGCTATTTGACAACATTAATCATCAGAAAAACACTCAATGATGTATATCATATGGGGGTACCACAGACACTAACTACATTAAGAAAAACTTATTGGATACCCAAGGGAAGGATCACTGTTAAAACAGTCCTGAGTGAGTGTGTCACATGTAGGCGTATTCATGCTAGGCCCTATAGGAAACCAAACCCTCCTGCTTTGCCAGAGGAGAGAGTTACTCTCAACAGACCCTTTGAGACTGTAGGCATTGACTATACAGGAGCATTGACTGTAGGGGTGGGTGACACTGAACAAAAAATGTACATTGTACTGTTTACATGTGCTGCCTCACGAGCTGTTTATCTGGATGTTGTGGAGGACCTTACAGCAGAATCTTTTGTTGCTGTCTTTAAGAGATTCTGTGCACGACATTCAGTACCCAAAACAGTTTGGACTGACAATGCTACATATTTCAAGGCTGGTGAACAAGTCATCCACGACTTGTTAAGCAATGAACTCACACAATTATATATACAAAATTCAAACATAAAGTGGAAGTATATTCCGGTTGCCTCTCCTTGGTATGGTTCTATCTGGGAGAGGAATATACAAACAGTAAAGAATTGCTTGAAGAAAGCAATTGGTAAAAAACAGATACACTTATTTGAGTTGCTCACTCTCCTGGCTGAGATTGAGAACATCATTAACAATAGACCACTCACTTATGTGAGTGACAACATTAATGACCCGGAACCATTAACTCCAAATCATTTGATTCGGGGAGAACAAGTTAGTCTCCTGCCGGACTACAATATAGACTCTTCAGAAGACCCAAACTGGACTCAACGACATGATGAGCTCCAGACTAAGTTACAACATTTAACTAGAGTTAAAGCTCATTTCATTAAACAGTGGAAAACTGAGTACTTGATGGGTCTAAGGGAGAGACATAAACAAATGACTAAGAAGGATTGGTCTGACACAATTAAGGTAGGGGACCTTGTTCTCATACATGACAGTACTCCAAGACAATACTGGCCTCTGGCTAGAGTTTCAGAACTCAGACCAGGGGCAGACGGAGTAACAAGAGTGGTCAAATTAAGGACTTCAACGGGTGACACAACAAGAGACATTTCTCTTTTGTACCCTTTAGAGTCTGGACCCAAAACAATGGACTTTGGAGAACCTTCTCCACTGACAGTAACAACTGGAGACACTGAACTTCCAGTAACTATTCCTTTGACAGTAGGAGTGGTAACGCATCCTACTACAACATTGACAGACACAAGACCTCAGCGACAAACAGCATTAAAGGCGAGACTATTTTTACAACAAAAAATAGATGCTGGGGAATTGTAATTTTATCTTCTAACTTTCATTTTTTCTTTTCTTATGGTAAAGACCATAGACAGTTTCATCCTATGGATGTATATTTTCTCTTCTAATTAAATGCTACACCTTCTCCATGAGAAGGTGAGGATAGGCACTGTTAATCACATTAACAGGCATTTACAGTCAAATAGTTAGCTAGTCTACACTCAGACATAAAAATTGGTGACAATGACACCAAAATTTTTATCTCCCGGGGCCCCCAGTATATGGAAAACTGATGAGTGGGTAGTTGGGAGGTAACGAAAATGGTTCACTGAGTAGGTAGGTAGTTAATCTAACAATTATTAAATTCCTTTTATGTCAATAACTGGGTGGATGAAACCAATTGGTTGCTCACCAGAGTTATTCTCCACACTAGTATTTATATACTGTGTGACAAGAGCGTGCTCGGTAATAGATATACATTACCGCTCAACCAACCGGGAAAAAAAACCAAGACTACGCTGGTGGAAAAAGCCCCGCGAAGAGGAGAACAAAGGAGAACGAAAACGAGGAACGGGGCGAGAGGACGCAACAGGGAGAAGGGACGAGAACAGACACCGAAGGAAGATCCCCACCAGCAAGTACGCTCTCGACAATTAAACAGGAAGGAGAAAAGAGACTCTCTAATAACTAGCAGTAAGTGACTAATTGTGTTTTTAACCCAGGTTTACATAGATTCATTAAATTAAGCTGGGTCAGACAACTTAGGCCTACATTGTGGCCTAAGACCCAGCATCAACTCATAGCTTAACAAAGGTGAAGGTAGATTGCCCTAACCTAATTTGGTGAGGAATCCTACTGTGGACCTCAATTTATCTGCCCGCTCTGGACCATTTCCGGAATCTCTAGGCTGACCCCTCTAGGCTAGACTTGATCTACTCTATAGTTAGACTGGAGATATAAGGGGTGGGTTAATTGTGGACCAATTCATACAGAGCATTTTTCGCAAGTCCGTTAACCCAAAAAATTCATAAATAAACGTTTAAAAGTTTCTATTATTTTCAGTGTTGAGCAGGTGCGCAATTAATCCGCCACTGTTAATAGTGATGAACGAATTTCCATTTCCGCAGTGCAAAATCAGGCGATATATTTGTTTCCGTCGCCACAATTTGTGTCTTACCAAATATGGTAGTTATTTATGGCATTGGTTTGAGCAAAACATGGTCGACTGTAAAATCAGGCGGAAAGATTTGCCATTTGAGTTGAATGTTTCAACTTCTTTCAAGAAATATCACGAGCATTTTAAGGCACTTTCAATAATATATATGTAACAATTACAACAAATAACTACATTCGTTTCATTTGCAGTCTGTCTCTTGCGCAACATGTTTGTGCTAGTGAATATTTAAAAATAATCGTTGTCAAGTAAGTCATGTATATTTATAATATGTCTGTGAGTACGCACTTTTGGCAGGCATCGACAAAAGGTTTGGGCCCCTCCTGGAGGATGACGAATGCCAGCTGGCTGCTGCCTTCCATCCCAGGTTTCGCCTCATCTGGTTGGACAAGTATGACAACACCAAGGTCGCCAGGGTGAGGAAAAGCATGGAGGGTACAGTCGAGGAGGCCATGAAGCAGCAGTCCAACGAAGTGGGCAGCAACAGTGGAGGCAGCAACAACGAGGAGGAGGAGGAGGATGACTTCTTCAGTGCTGTCATCCAGACAAAAGAGAGCAGCAGAAGCCACAGGTCACTCAAGGGCAAGGCCCAGAACTTGGTCAAGACCTGGCTGGAGACCAACTCCAAGGACTTGCTGACAGATGCTGCCTTCTTGGGTGAGCAAGTGTTGGTGGACTTGCTCATCAAGTTCAACACAGCCATCCCCTCCAGTGCTGCAGTGGAGCGTTTGTTCTCTATGGGCAAGGACATCCTGAGGGCCAAGAGATCATCCCTGTCTGATGAAAACTTTGATATGCTAATTTTCATGAAGGGCAACATGCATCTCATGGACAAAATGGAGAACGAGAAGAAGAGGGAAAATTAAATTATATATATAGTGTTTTTCATTTTTTTTATAAAAGTTAACGTTAACGGTTTATCGGTAACTTCCGTTACATGTTTAACGAATTAACGGATTAACGGTTAACGAAGTTAACTTTTTGGTTAACGGATTAGCGGTTAACGAAGTTAACTTTTTGGTTAACGGTGCCCACCACTGTATATATATATATATATATATATATATATATATATATATATATATAAATATATATATATTAGAGTGTCCCAATTTTTTTTGTTCCTGAAGTTTGTCATGCACACCCCCCTAATTTCTTCCACTCGTGAAAACATGCCAGCAAGATGAATTTCATTCGTGTTCTTCAATTTTAAGGGTCCCCTCAAACCATGTGTTACTATTGCTGAACGGCTACTCTCTACCTTATACTAATTGTAGCATATTTCTTTTCAGGTTATGGATACAAGAAAGCAGGAGACTGTGTGGTTGGTGGGGGTGTTGCGAAATGAACCCCTGGAAAAGCTGTGTCAACTCCCGACAGTGGGAGATGTTCTTCGACGTCTGTTGTTCTTCACTCGGAAGAAAAAAATGTCCACGGCGGAAGCTGCCAATGTGGTAGCTGATGAGGTTATGGCGGTGTGGGCTCGGGCATCTATTCCGACCTCCCACAAGCCCAAGTGCGTCGAGAGGATCAAGGCCCTCTCCACGGACTACGAGAAGGTTGCCAGAAACCGAAACCATGGGGGAGAGAAGCAACTGGAGCGGGAAAAGGGATTCCAAGCCAACCTGAATACACTGTTCGAAACAGCTCATGCCAACGCCATGAAACTCATCAAAGTCCCCGAAGATAGAGACTTTCTGAATGACCAGCGAACCGTGCGGAAGATGTACATCGGAGGAGAGGACCTGGAGTTTGCTTGCAGGGCAGCGGAGCGGGAGAAACGCCGAGCAGCTGAAGAGAAGAGGAAGAAGAAAAGCCGCGAAGAGATGGACTCACTGCAAGCAAAAGGAACGGTGAAAAGTGGGTCTTCTTCTTCGGAGTCCATGGAAGAAGCATCCAATGATGATGTCCAATATTCCTCTCCTGGTCCTTCGGCTCCTCGATCCGCTCCCAAGGACGGCCAAGTGTCGGCAAGGAGGATCATCCAATATCCCAATTTTGCTGCAGCCCTGGATCGAACTGGAACCTCAGTATGCCAAGCGATGCACATTGTGGCTCCAGCACTCGCTGCCGCGGGAGTTGAGTTATCCTCGGTCACCTTGTCCAAATCAAGTCTTCACCGTTCACGGCAGAAGTCCAGGAAGAACTTGGCAGCCGGAATCAAGACCGAGTTCAATCCTGATACGCCACTTGTCGTCCACTTTGGTGGCAAACTCCTCCCTGATTCGGATGGAGGGAAATCGGATCGCATACCAGTGCTGGTCAGCGGGAAGAATCTTGAGAAGTTGTTGGTGATCCCAAAAATCCCTGACAGCACGGGACAGCGGATGGCTGGAGCTGTTCTGAAGGTGCTGGACGATTGGCCGCAAGTTCAACCATGGATTGCTGGTCTCTGCTTCGACACAACAGCGGCGAATACCGGTATTCACAGCGGCGCTTGTACAATTATCCAGGACCAAATGGACCGCCGCGTTCTTTTCCTGGCTTGCAGACACCACATGATGGAATTGGTAATCACTTCAGTCTTTGACCTGTTCTTCAGGTCTTCTGGCCCCAAAATTGCGCTGTTCGCTCGCTTCAAATCCCAATGGGAGTTCATCGACCAGAAGCAGGCTTCTCCGTTCAACAGCGATGGCCCAAGCGACATCCTTTCGGAATGGGTGGCATTGAAAAAAGAGCAGATTGTCCACTTCAGTGAAGACCAGCTTGAAGTTGGCCACCCAAGAGACGATTACCGGAGTTCCTGATCCTCGCTCTGGTCTTCCTCGATGGTCATGGCAAACGAGATCTCCGGTACAATCGTCCTGGAGCATACCACCGGGCCAGGTGGATGGCCAAAGGCATTTACTGTCTTAAGATGTTCATCTTCCGAAGCCAATTCCACCTGACTGCTCACGAGGTCTGGTCACTACGCAGGATAAACGTCCTTGTCGTCACCATCTACCTCCAGAGGTGGTTCGAGGCTCCATTGACGGCGGACACGCCTGTCAATGACCTGGAGCTGTTGGAGGACCTAGAGCGGTACAAGGCGGTGGATCATGATGTAGGTACCGCCGCATTGACGAAATTCCGGGGCCACCTCTGGTACCTAAGCGAAGATTTAGCCGGACTCGCTATGTTCTCCTCCAAAACCACCGATGCAGAGAAGACGGCCATGCTCCAAAACCTGCTCAAGAAGACCGAAAACCCAAAAGATCTGCGTCGGCTGGAGGGAAAGAGTGTCTTGACCGTAAGATGGTCAGATTTGAGCACCTTGGTCACGAAAAGGACTCAAAACCTTTTTCATTGCCTGAAGCTGCCAGTTCCAAAAACCCCCAAAGATCTCGAAGGATGTGCACCATCGTTGAAGTCTGTGAACGACCGACGCGGCAGAACGGGCGGTGAAACTGGCGCAAGATTTCAACGAGGGCCTGACAAAAAATGAGGAGGAACGGCAGCTCGTGTACCAAGTCGTTGAATACCACCGCCAGCAGTTCCCCTCAGCAGACAAAAAGATCCTCTGTCCCCCGAAATGAAATGTGCCATTAGGAAGAATTTCCATTTCCTTTAATTTAGTCATTAGAAAGAATTTACATTTCATTCTTCCATTCTAGAATGATTAATGCTGAGCATTTACGTTTGTTCATATAGGGTCGAATAAACAAGGTCAATGAGGGGACCCTTCCCCTCCTAATAGGCCAATGAAATTTCGCCCATTTTTTCCTTTCTTCAAGTGTAATTAATTAAAGGGGTGTGCGATTTGACTCTTGCAAATTTTTATTTTCACATGTGCGGCTGGGACACCCTAATATATATATATATATATATATATATATATATACAGGGCGTCCCAAAAAAATGTATACACACTTTAACAGCTGATAGCTCAATTGATGTTTCTTTCTTTCCAAGTTAAACCCATTAGAATTAATAATGGCAGTCAGACTAAGCTTTGAACAAAGGAAATTCATTCTAAAATGCTACTGGAAGTGTGAAAACGCAATTGAAGTGCAAAGACAGTTTAGGAGGGAGTTTCAAACAGATCCACCAACGCGACTTACCATCACTCGAATTAGAGATAAGTTTGAAGCCGATGGAACTGTTCAGAATGTCCACAAGAAGCGTTCCGGAAGACCACGGACATCAACAAGCCCCACAAAGCAAGAAAGAGTACTGGAAACGTATCACCAAAGTCCAAGAAAATCTGTGCGGCAAGCGAGTCGTGAGGTAGGAATTTCAGAATCGTCTGTCCAACGCATTTTGAAGCGCTGTCAATGGAAAAGTTACATTCCAAGATTAGTCCATGCTATTAATGAAGATGATCCGGACCGAAGAGTGGAGTATTGCGAGTGGTACTTGGCACGATGTGGATGTGGATTGGACGAAGGGGTTTCGTAGAATACCCTCCGCGTTCACCAGACCTCACACCACTAGACTTTTTTTTATGGGGATACTTAAAAGACAAAGTCTACGCTATAAAACCTGCAACAGTCGCTGAATTGAGAGCAGCCATTGAACGAGAATGCACACAAATACCAAACGAAATGTTTCGTGATGTTTGCGATTCCATTGCTTCGCGTTATCAGCAGTGCCTGGACCAGAACGGACGTCAGTTTGAAAACAGGCGTTGACAAAACAATTAAATAATGTCTGTAGATTCTATTACATTTTGAAAATTAAATGTATTTTAATAAACACTGCCTTTATAATTATTTAAAGTGTGTATACATTTTTTTGGGACGCCCTGTATATATATTATTGGAAAAAACCATTAATAATAATGGATTTTCCAAATGACGTTCATATTATTATATCCTTTTAGATACCCCAAATATGTAAACCCCTTTACACCAAGTACCTATGCAAGCCTATATAACTTGACGAGAATAGGGACTTGAGCACTAAAGAAGAGTTAGTCAAAATTTAGAGATTAGGGACTTCAAGAGACTGCTTACGTCATGAGGGTCTTGAAAAGAACAGAATTACACTCCCCATCACCGACTGACTTACTTCTCGAAAAACTTATACAAATTTACTTTGATTACACCAGTACACATTTGAAAACGTGTCGATCGATTTTACAAACTAGTTGGTGATTCTATATAATTTGAGTGCGCTGATCTCAAAAATATAGTTAGTTTTTCCCTATCACGTATGGTTTTCTTACTACAGGGTGTGTCATAAATCCCCCATTTATCCCCAAATGTGAACCATCTTATCGAGACCAACATTGGATTGCACATGCTAAACCATAAATTTTGTTGTTATAGACTACAGTAACGCTTACATAATAATGTAGGGTAAATATATATAACAACCAGTCCCGTTCCCAGCAAAATACTCTCTCCCCTCCCATCAGTGGGTGGTTAACATTTGGGGACAGATGAGGTATTACAACACCCCGTGTAGCACGAAATCTTTAGGTGATAGAGTAAAACCTAATTAAAGCAGAATTAAATAGCTCCTAGCTCTTGGACAAGCATATTGCTTGTTTATGAAAGAATAAAAAAATAACTGAAAGAAACAAAATATATTTACCTTCTTTACCAAGCGAAGTATGTGTCGGATGCCAATAAATTGTTCTCCTGCAATCTAGACCCCAAAAGTTCTGCAGAGTCCTTAGGCAGATTCAAATCCCTGACTAAGTCATTTAGTTCGGCTTGGGTTAATGGTTTAGGATCTCGGTCAGCTGTTGGCTGTTCATAAACATCATCATTGTCTGGATTTGGAGCTGAATCAGAATCTGAATTGTATTGATCCAGACTCTTGGGTGGGCGGGGAATAGGAACTTCTGGACCATGGGGTACCGGCCTTATTGCAGATGGAAGACTTGGGTATTGAAGGCTCTCTTTATTCTTTGCATTATAACCTTTAACATTGCAAGAACAGAAGTAGCAGTCGTCGGTATGGTTTCTAGGCTCGCGCCATACCATAGGGATCCCAAATGGCGAACTTTTCTTTTTACCTTTGCTCCAATTCCTTAGTGCCGCAACACACGTTAGACAAACCTTGTGTGGAGCCCAACTTTTGTCTTGATCTCCTAATTTAGTTCCAAAATAAGCATGATAAGCTCTCTTAATGAAGGTCGTTACATTTGTCCTTTGTTTTACAACAACATACCGACCACAAATATAACAAAATATGTCTGGACTATCGGTACATCCTCTAGAAGCCATTATTAAAATTTTAAAGACGTAATGTTAGAATTATCTATCTGAAAAATATGAAAAAACGAAATTAATTAAAGATAAAAAAGGTAAAAAAATTACAAAACGCCCCAAAATTTTTTTGCTAATAACTTTAAAACTATGGGTGATAGAAAAAACTGGTAGCATTTTTGAATTGAGCGCAGCGAACTACTTCAGAATCACAACTCAAAATAAAGAAATCGATTTTCATGCAGACCGGTGTTATTCACGATAAACAGGTAATAACTTACGAATAAAAGTTGTATCAAGAAGACTGGCATCCTTCCCGTAAACCTTGAATAATAATCATTGTAACAGACCACAGGGTCCACGGACCCTCGTGCCTAAATAATATATAATTATATTTTATCCACGAAGAAAGCAGAACTTTACTCGTATTAAGAAAACTTATAAAAAACCAACTATATATATATTTTTTTATTTATTCATTTGTTTATAATTTTTCAATATTATACTTTATATATATAGTATTTCACAGAAGGGTCCTATACATAGATGGTGAATCAACGAAAAGTCCAGTCCCAGTGGAATAAGTTCCTTTTTTTAGCAAATGTTCAAACTGGACGCTATGAAACTGTTTACATATATAATTCGGGCTATGTTGTGCACAATGTCATAATGTCGTTTAACTTCGCTGATCGATGAGAAACGGTATTGTGTCTTGGTAGTAGTCGGATGGTGGACTGTCCTCCGCGTCCAGATTATGTAGCGAACAGTGGTTCGGACCTCAGGTAAAGCTGTAAGTCTCCTCTGTCATATGACCTTAGTTGTTGCGAAGGAGATAAAACAACCCCATCATTACATATATTATTTCTCTTATGTAAACTATTTAGTGACATTGTAACATTCTACATAGTTCCATATTCAATGTGACAGCCTTCGAGTATTTTAAAGAAAATTGTTGAGAGAGTCGCTTCACCTAAAAACCCCTAAAATAGGTCTTTAATGTTACTTTATTGTAGTCACACCACTGTTCAACAAAATTTCACATTCTTTTGGGAAATTGAGGAAAATTCATAAATTTGCAAAAATAGCACAGCTATTGAAATTTTGAGCTTCGCATTCAAAGCCAAGGGTCAAAAGTTGTGAAGTTGCACTCAAAATCTTAGTGACTCGTGAGCTTAAAGTAAATGTTAAGATTTCACTGGTTGAAAGTTTTCTGTTCAAAATCTTTTTTTATGAAGTTAAGAATGTGAATCGACAAGATATAGGTGCGCTTTCGTTTTACTGACTTAAGGGGTCTCGTAGCAATACTCCTTACACTCATTGGACAGTTTCCTTTCGACCGACACGACTTTTCAAATTGACTTACGCATCGCCAGTTTCTTCGGATTTTTTCATTAGTCTCGTTAATTCAGATTTGCTAGAGGCTTCCCTTACTTCAAATTTAGTTTTAAATTACATTGAAACGTGATTTAAAGCACATTCACACCTTTTGTATGGAAATAACGTTCACAATAAACCCACGTTCAGCTCTACAATACGCCATATTGTACTACTGTAAATTCGGGGGTAGTCTAACGTAAACACACCTGAAAAAACTTGATAGTTTCATGAAAAAATGATAGGTCGTACAATTTTATGTACAATACTTTGTAAGGTATGAATCCATACTATAATAAGAGAGCTGTCCGTCTGTCTGTCCGTCTGTCTGTCCGTCTGTCCGTCACACTTTCAGAAATTGTGAGAAAAAAATTCAGAAATTGTAAAAAAAATTCAGAAATTGTATTACGGGCGGCAATGTGAAGCTCAAGATTTTCATGACTGTGTTCTTTCTGTAGTTTAGCAATGGGGGAAGGGTGGGGGTGGGTGTAATCGGGGATGGGTGGGTAATGGGGGAGGGGGTTAGCCCCCAAGTTGTATGAATGGGGGTGAGGAGGTTTTGGGAGATACCAGATTCAGAAATGTTGACACAATGTGAAGCTCAAAATTTTCACGGCTGGGTTCTTTTTTTGTAGTTTAGCCTGTCTAACCGTCAGCGAAGCGGCGGGAACTGTACTAGTATTTAAACAAAATAGAGCGTCCTTTTTGGAGGCCCTTTGGTGGAGACGTTGGCATACACCTGCCGAATATATATATATATATATATATATATATATATATATATATATATATATGCAGTGGAGCTAATAATTATTTGTACAGAGAAATGTTTGTTATATACGTACTCATCTTTTGTACGAAGCAGAGGATAGGTATGAGAAATTTACCGTTCGTTTGAAAAAACTTAAAAAAATTAGTTGTAAAACATCAATGAATTTGAGGAAAATAAACCCACCTGCAGACGAGTGAGAAATAACCAGACAGGCAGGGGCGGATTTAGGTTTCCTGGCGCCAAGGGCCATACTGATTTAGCCGCCCTTCGGACACTTACGAAGTTACCATTTAGCAATAAATAGTTATTTGATATAAGGGTTTTCAATAAAAACAGGCAAATGGTTTAGGCATTTACTCGAGCAAAATATATCTTAACATATAAGATATATATATATATATATATATATATATATATATATACAGGGTGGGCCGTAAGTTTCCATACATAGGAAAATTTGGATCAGCAGTTTCCGGATGCTTGGATTGGTCGGCGTGGTCTTGTGGAGTGGCCTCCCAGATCCCCAGATCTCACCCCTCTTGATTTCTATCTTTGGGGGCACTTGAAGGCCATGGTGTATCAGGAAAAGATACGAGACATAAATCATCTAAAGGAACGTATCACCAACGCCATTACAAGCATAACGTCAACTGTGCTAATGCGTGTTCATCAACAGTGGGAACACGTATTGAAATGTGTTTTCAAAACAATGGCAACCATGTAGAGCATATTATATAAATAAAAATGGTTGTCCATAAAAAAAATGTTTATTTTTCCTATGTATGGAAACTTACGGCCCACCCTGTATATATATATATATATATATATATATATATATATATATATATATATATATATATATAGTACTGGCCAAATTATTAGGAATTTTTTTTAAATTTCATTTTTTGGTATAAAATGTTAAATTAAACCAATTTTAAACGTTGAAAAGTTATTTATTTCTACACAAGAATACATGGTCATTATTTAGCAATAGTTTAGTACTTAGTTTGACCCACCTTAGCTGCCATAATGGCTGCGACACGCTTCGGCATGCCATGAATCAATTTTTTGCATAATTCTTTAGTCGAACGAATCGTGTTTGTTCGTCAGTTGTCGTTTGGTTGTCGTGCGATGCGGGTGTGTTTCTCTTTCTTTTACGTGTCATTGTAACTACCGTTTAATTTAAATAGTGTATTTACCCAATTTCGGCAATTATTTGTTACAGTTTTTAAGTGAATTTGAAAATGGGGTGAAAGAATGACTTGAGTCCACGGAAAATTGGGCAAATACAGGTTTTATTAACTTCTTCTACATTTAAACAAAAGGAAATCGCTGCCAAACTCCATGTTTCACCACAGTCAGTACTTCGTATTAAGAAAAAAATGGTATTTGGAGAAAATGTAGGCCCCAAAAGGGTTGGAAGATGCGGCAGAAAAAGGGTAACGACTCCAAGAACTGATAGACAGATTGCAATTTTGTCTCTTAGAAATAGAAGAGCTACTTGCAAAAACATTTCCAGTAGTCTAGCGGCTGATGGCATCAATATTAGTCGTAGAACAGTCAACAGGAGGCTTCTAACTGCCGGCTTCAAAGCCTACCGCCCAAGGAAGAAGCCCAGGCTCACTGAGGCTATGAAGAAGGCACGTTTTGCATGGGCAAAGGAACACATTAACTGGACTAGTGAGGATTGGGAACAGGTAAGAATAATATTTAACATTAAATAGAATGTTAATACAGTAAATACAGTATGCATAGAAGTGTATTTACAGTACGTGATAAAACTGCAGTAAAAATATCTGTAAAGCAGCAAGTCATACTGTACTTCGTTTTAGCTGTACTTCATACGCTATGCACTGACTCTTTCACAGGGCTTTCTTTGATTGCAGGTGGTGTTCTCCGATGAGTCAACGATTGCCGTGCTTGACGATCGTGTTCAAAGTGTAAGAAGGAGGCCTGGAGAAGAATTTTTGCCTGAGTGTCTGATGAAAACGGTGAAATTTCCACAAAAGATCATGGTTTGGGGAGCAATTTCTGTGCATGGAACTAGTCGTTTGAGCATTGTTGAAGGGAATATGAACCAAGTCAAGTATATAGAAGTACTAAGAAGACGTCTACTGCCTCAAATAAGGGAATGGTATGGTAATAGACGTTGGATTTTCAACAAGACTCAGCTCCATGCCACACGGCAAAGTCGGTTAAAAAATGGTGTCATGAAAATAGTGTTCGGTTGCTCCCATGGGCTGGAAATTCTCCAGACATGAACCCAATCGAAAGTTTATGGTGTATTTTAAAGGACGTAATCCATGAAACGCCGATAACAACAAAACACCAACTCATAGAGCGACTTATTCAAGTCTGGTTTCACTCTACACGTATTAAGGAATTATGCAAAAAATTGATTCATGGCATGCCGAAGCGTGTCGCAGCCCTTAAGGCAGCTAAGGGGGGTCAAACTAAGTACTAAACTATTGCTAAATAATGACCATGTATTCTTGTGTAGAAATAAATAACTTTTTAACGTTTAAAATTGGTTTAATTTAACATTTTATACCAAAAAATGAAATTTTTAAAAAATTCCTAATAATTTGGCCAGTACTGTATATATATCCCTTAAATGTGTGAACAGAAATGCATTGTAGGTTGTGTTTACGATCTTTATGTTTAGTTACGAAATCGATCGTTGTAGAATACTCAGAGCAGTTTCCGCTGAGATTGCTGAGCAGCGAAGGAGTCAATAAGATCTGTATAGCTAAGAGCTCTCGTGAGTTCCGATTCAATACTAAGGATAGCTAAAGTGTTGAGACGATTTTATGACATCACTGACCGTAGGTGGTTCTTTAGTCGTTGCAGTAGAGAAAAGATCTTTCGGCAGAACAGTTGGAAGCCGGCGTACATAGGAAGATCCTGAACGCCATATCAACATATGGGTAAACTTCTTTTAATCCTTTTGCTTGGATCATCTCACTCATCTCAAGAATGCTCGTATGAGTTTTTTCCAAATTCAGAAGAAACCCACGGAAATGAAGACACTCATTAACAAATGCTTCCCTCCAAGTCATCCTTGTAAAATTCCCAAAGCTTAATAGCATTGGCAGTGATATCTGTCGGATTCAAGGTGGTGACTTTTGTAAAAAATGCAAACCGTGCTTGGAGGTTATCATACACATCTTTGCGACGCACGGTTTAATTCCGACAATAATCTATCAAGTACCACGAGATAAGTATTAATGAAGAAGTTCCTCCGTCCATCTAATTCTACCTCGCCTTCGCGAGTTTCGTCGACTCGAAATTTTCTTTTCTTTTTTCTTTTCATTGTAACTTCATATTCGTCGATAGATGATTTCTTAATTGCTCCTTCTTCATAAAAGTCGAAGTTGTCTCCTGCATCTTTTACATAGAATGTCAATGATGCATACAGTTCTGCTACGACACCAAGCTCAATGTTAACTGCTTGGAGCTGTTTACTAGTAGCATTGAACCTTTCCAGAATATCACCCTACATTAAAGAAAGAATTGTAGTTTCAAGGCGTTACAGTTGATTGAGGTAGCCTGATGCTTCACTGCGTGTGCGAGGCTTTTCTGATTTATCTTCTTCAATGGACGTAAGTGCCTCTATAACCTCTTCCCAGTCTTTATTGAGACTCCTACACGCTTCTTCACGGGCTGACCATCGAGTGTCTCATAAGCTTTTCAGCGTTACATTTTCAGATTTGGTAAAATGATTTTGTAGTATTTCCAAACGGTGAGTGGAGGCAGTGAAGAACACGTAAAGATTTTGGAGAAGTGCGAAAAAATCAATGGCTTCCTTACAGCAACTTGCTGCACACTGTCCACTCAAATTTAACGAGTGTACAGAGCAGGGTACGTAAACTGCTACTGGGAACGCTTCTTTTATTCTGGCTTGCAAGCCAGAGTAAGTTCCTGACATGTTGGGAGTGTTATCATACGACTGTCCTCTGCAGTTTGCAATGTCGAGATCATGCATTTTTAATATGCTGGAAACTGAGTTGAAAAGCTCCTCTGATTTGTGGCCTACGCTGGGAAGGAATACCAAAAATCGCTCTACGGGATTCCACTCGAGCTAACCTTACAGGGCTACTCAAACTGATTCACCTGATTTCAAATGAGAATATTTTTTAATGTTACAAATACAGTGTGATTTGTGATACATCAACCAAAAGAAAAACTGTCCAAATTTTGTCTCTCACCTCATAAATGCTCTATCTGACTTCACCTAGTTACACGAGCAATGTCGACACGATAGTCGAATTCCTCCCATACTCGCTCCAGCATGTCCATTGTCACTGACTACGGCAGTAACAATGTGAGTTCGGAGCTCATCCAAAGATGTGGGCAACGGTGGCACGTACACAGTATCCTTAACGTACCCCCAAAGGAAGAAGTCGCACGGTGTAAGATCCAGCGACCTAGGGGGCCCGAAAACTGCAACACACAAAACGCCTTCTGTTGTGCGGACGCCATTTTCACACTGACTTTTTGTTGCTAGGCTAGGCCACGGCGTGACTTTGGAGCCCTCTCGCGGTGATCTTGTAAAACTCGGAGATTTCCTCTTTCATGTGGTGTATGCCCAGTTGATGCACGGTTGATAGGTACGGAAGTATTCTCAGTTGAAATCGGATGAATCATTTTCAATAGCCCTGTAGAGTGGATCTTAGGGTCTTTGTTAGCCTTATAGAATAGAATAGAATAGAATAACCTTTATTAATAATAAAATAAATACAGTAGTCTTTTTACAACTTACAATTTTTACAATGACATAAATAATTGTGAAGCTCGACTATTTATTTTTTTTATTTTTAATTTGGCCCTTAAGCTTTAGGCTTTACTGGGCTCTCATTAAAAATAAGCAGCTAGCCGTTATAAATTAATAATAATAAAATAAATAAATAAGTAAATAAGTATTATTAATAGTTAAAGCCTGTATTTCAATATTAAACAATATTAATGGACAATATAAAACATTATTAGTGGACATTAATCCAAGATTTTTGTTAGTATCCCATTATTAATCGGGATTTTAACTTGGTTTTAAAGAAATTTACATTCGCAATATTTTTTATATCGGCATGCAAGTCATTCCATAGTTTCAATCCAATGAAAATGGGTAGTTTTTGAGATGAAGACAATCTAAATTGAGGTATAACAATCTTTGATCTATTTCTGGTCTGATACGGGTGGATTTCTTGATGAGTTACAAAATATCTATTTACCCATTGCAAATTAATGATTTTGCTCTTACACTTGTAAATAAAAATAAAATGTGCCAGTTTGGTTATATCATTGAGCTTTAGTAGGTTTAGCTCTTTAAATAATGCACTAGAGTGATCAAGGAAATCAGCATCAGATAATAACCTTATTGCTCGTTTTTGGATGACAAAGATACCATTTAATGCGTTGTTAGCGGAGTTTCCCCAAACAAGGGTGCAGTATGTTATATAAGGAAGAACAAGAGTATGATAAAGAGTCAATAAAACTTGTTTAGGGACTACATTTCTAAGTTTAAACATTATAGCAACGCTCCTTGAAATCTTTTTCGCGATATAATTTACATGATCACTCCATTGCAAATTCTTATCTCGCATTACACCAAGAAATTTTGTTACAGTACACTCCTTTATGGTGATTTCATTAACATTGAGTTCATCAAGATATACATTTCTTTTATTAGTAAAAATCATGAAATTTGTTTTACTGGTATTTAGGAAGAGTTTATTCGTGGTCAACCATTTCATTACACTGATGAATTCTGAATGAAATATATTCTTAGCTGTATTAACATCTTCGCAAGAAAAGGAGAGAGTTGTATCATCTGCAAACATTATGAAGTTCAGTATATCAGATGAACGTGGAAGGTCATTTATATATAATAAAAATAACAGTGGACCCAGCACTGAGCCCTGTGGCACACCATGTTTGACAAGCGCTTTAGTGGAGCAAACCTTATTTACTGATACAAAATTATATCTATCGGACAAATGACTTTTAAACCAATCACTGATTGCCCCTCTAAAGCCGTAACAATACAATTTATTAAGTAGAATATTATGGTCTATTACATCAAACGCCTTACTCAAATCCATAAATATTGACATCATTATTTCTTTGTTCTCCTTAGCTATATTTACATTTTCCATAAGATTTAAAATAGCCATTTCCGTTGTTCTATTATTACGGAAGCCATATTGATTTGGAGATAATAATTGTAAGATTCTAAATATCGCTGCATTCTACTTTTTACAATTTTTTCGAAAACTTTGCTGAACACAGATAATGAACACACCGGCCTGTAATTTGTTGCTAGTGTAGGATCACCCCCTTTAAAAAGGGGTGTTATACAACCAGTTTTTAGCATTGATGGGAATATTCCTTTGGAAATACTGTGATTGATAATTTTAGCCAAAGTTACAGATATCTTATCTTTAACAAGTTTCAATATAGGTACAGGAATGTTATGAATGTTATTTTTTGTATTTTTTAATTTACCAATAATATTCTGGACCTCAGTAGAGGTAGCAGGAACAAAAGAAAATGAATTTAGTGGGCTGGGTGGCATATATTCTAGAGGTGAGTGATCATTATTTATTAATTGTAAGCGAAGCTTATCCGCTATTGAAGTAAAATGTGCATTTAAAGAATCTGCAATAGCAGTATCATCAGTGATTTCTTTATTATCAACATTTAATTTCTCTATTGGATTTTTCTTA
Organism: Bathynomus jamesi; assembly: GCA_023014485.1. Lineage (NCBI taxonomy): Eukaryota > Metazoa > Arthropoda > Malacostraca > Isopoda > Cirolanidae > Bathynomus > Bathynomus jamesi. The sequence goes on along the minus strand of JAJOZX010000512.1, from coordinate 32,984 downwards.
ATTTGTTTTCCGAGAAGATTGTTTATGGTTGTCCAAATGTTTTTCATGTCTCCTTTATGTTTGGAAAATTGATTGTTATAATAGTTATATTTTGCAATTTTGATTATTTTAGTTAATTTGTTTCTGTATTGAGTAGCATCTGTAGACATCTGTAGAGATCAAATCCTTCCTTACCTACATCACAAGATTTAGTATAGGGTAGGCAGGATTCTTGAACTTCTCTACCAGATAATCTAAAATTACTAGGACCTTCATTAACATTTTGATCTTCTTGGAAACTCCTAATCTCGGTACATTCTAATTCTTTTAAAAGAACATTCAGATTTGTTTCAACATTTTTGCTCTTTATATCAGATTTCTTGAAGAAAGTATCAATTTTCGCAGTTTTGTCAATGACATCTCGTTGTGTTTCAGTTTTCTCCAGAGGTCTCTTCTTATACTCCGAGCCGCTTAGTTTTTTTCTCCCATCACTCATCTGAAAAAACAAATACATTTGAAATTAATTAAAAATATAAATAATATATTTTAAAAAGAAATATATTATTAAAATTAATAAAATATATTATAATTATATATTAAAAAAAATAGCTCAGCCAGGCTGCGTAGGTCTCTAACAGCTAACTACATATAGGCAGTTAAGTTAACATCAAAAATTAAAAATTGTCTTAAAAACTGCCTTCTTCTTACCTCGTATAAATACCATTATTGTACTAAACTGAGATAAACACGATCTTGTCTTTAAATTTTAAATGTTGTCCAGTTTCAAATTTCAAAGTTGCAAAATAGAAAAATATAAATTCAATTTTATCGAGAAAACCTTAAACAAAATAATTGGCCAATTTTTGGCTTGATACTCCGTAAAGTGTAAACAATAAATCTGAAATAAGATAAAAATAATTAGCTTTAAAATAAAGATATTATTAAAATTAATAAAATATATTAAGGCCAAGGAGCAACTTTGAAATCGACTTCGTTCAAACGTAATGAGATTTTTTTTAAGTGGTACTAACTTTTCTCCATTTTTTGAGCTAAAAAATACCAGAAATTTTGGATTTTTTCCCTGCCTGAAAAGTGCTTTCTTGTTACGACTTTTCCTCCAGAATTTTACTGCCCTCAAAATTTTGCCGCCCCCTAAAATTTGCCGCCCTGGGCCATGGCCCATTTGGCCCATATGTAAATACGCGCCTGTAGACAGAAGGAATTCCTTGTAATGCTGGAAAAACGCTGCAAGCTGGCACATGTATAAAGCTCCAGAGGCAAGAACTCTGGAGGCTTCTCTGGAATATCCATATATAAAACAATCCGTTTCAATTGTAGGTTAACCAATAAGAAAACACTGAAAATTGATAGCACGAGTATAGCTGTTAAGTACAATCACATTTTGATCCACCACGCTATCGCAAGTGGTACAAAGCTTATTGGTTCAAACTTTATACTACAGCAGCATAATGATCCAAAGCACACAGCTGGAATGATTAAAACATATATGCAACAGAAGAAGAAGCGAGAGATCTTTAATGAATGGTATGGCCCCTCAAAATCCAGATGTCAATATCATTAAGTTGTATAGGTCTATTTGGATAAAGAAAAAGTAAAAAGGAATCCAAGCAACTTAAATGATATGTGAAAAGTCTTGGAAGTAGCTTGAAACACCATACCACAAGAGTTTATAATAATTAAAAGTGTCCCTAGAAGAATTTCAGTAGCTATTAGTGGCTATTCACTTGCTATTAGTGGTTATTAGTGGCTATCAGTGGCTATTAATGGCTATTCACTTGCTATTAGTTTATATCAAGGTATATACTGTATAAATATGTGCATTTGTATTGAATATAAAATGTTAGTTTCCTTATGAATCAGAGAGGAAAAATGTAAAATGGTTAAGACTTTTGCACAGCAGCTTAGATTACAGTCATATGTTTACTTTCAAGATGTCCCAGAAATAAATAGAAGACTTCTTGCTACTTCATCTTCAAATTATTACCCTATTTTGAGATAAAGGAGGAAAATAGCTTTGCCAGTATCATCAGAATGAGTTTTGAAATATTCACATACATTTCATGGCATAATTTGTTGATTTTAGAACTGGGTTACAACAGTTAAAAATTATTTTATAATATAAAATACATTTTTTTATGCAAGGAGGAGGCCAAGGGTGAATAACCACATAAACGGCCCCACTCCATAGAGTAAGAAGAAGGCCAAAATCAAAGTCCAGGATTATCGAGATGCCTGGACACTCTGCGTTCGAAAGACTGGAGGTCATAAACAGGGGAAAAGAGGGATTGAGAGAGACTGTTCCAGAGTTGACCGGTTCAGTAGATGAAAGAATGAAAATACCGATTAACCCTTGCGTTTGAGAGTTGGGCGGAAAAGAAGTGAGAAACTGTAGAAAATCTGGCACTGCGGGTTGAGCCACCCCACACATGAGAAGCGTACGCCATATAGGGGTGGACAAGACCCCTGTACAGACACAGCAATTGAGTAGGGGTGAAGATACTGCGGAACCAGTATAGCATACCCAAGCTGTTTTAGAAAGAGACTGTATGTGATCTTTCCAGGAAAGATCACGAGAAAAGAAACGCCAAGAATGTTAAGAAAAGAGGAAGGATTGAGTTGTGTATTGTTGGAGGTAAAGGGATAGTTGTGTGGAAGATTGTGACGAGTAGACAGATGAAGGCACTGAGTTTTTGAAAGCCACAAGGTTTTCTCTGCCCCAATCAGATATAGCAGAAAGATCAGAGGTCAGGTGTACCATAGCCGTCCTACACGAAGCATGAAGTAACTGCTCAGAGGGACGCTTTGTGAATCGAGTGGAGAAGTGAAGGGTGGATCATTGATAAATAAAAGGAAAAGAGTGGGTGACAGGACAGAACCCTACGGAACACCAATATTAATAGCTTTAATAGACAGTGGCCATCTACAACCGCAGCTATAGATCGGTCAGAAAGGAAATTAGAGATGAAGGCAGAGATAGAAGGATAGGAACTGAAGGAGGGCAGTTTGGAAATTAAAGATTTGCGCCAGACTCTATCAAAGGTTTTGATATGTCTCGCGCAATAGCAAAAGTTTCACTGAAATCCCGGAAGGAGGATGACCAAGAGTCAGAGAGATATGCAAGAATTTCAGAGAGCGTCCCTTACAGTTTAAGGTAATTTTGTTCAGGACCTCTTAACCATTACACTGAAAAGTCTGCATGTTGGGATCATTGTCCTTCAGTATTTGCGTCCTCTCCGCCGTAAACTTGAATAACGTCCGCGAGGACGCGTGTAAGCGTTCGCACGTCCCCTCCTTCTTTGATGGGGAATCACACGTCGGTTCCTCAACTACGACCAGCGGCCACCTCTCCTTGTGATCCGTCGACATAACTCATTGCTGCACAAACTTATTTTCTCGGATGTTCCAACGCTCTCCTGACAACTTCAGACATAAACTTCGACAACACTATTACAAGCACAACACTGAACGTCCTCATATAACCTTTGTACTTTCGAGTCATTAAAAAACTGTTCTTCAAACGCTCTAGCGTCGCATAACTCAACTGGATACAATCACAACAGCTCACATCTAGTACCATTCAATGAACACAAACAATATTTCACTCTTTTAGGGAATATTCATTTGTTTTAAAATTCCCACCACTGCTCCTTCCCCCTGCCACAAAGCACCCTGGTACTCTGTATTTTTTTTACTCTCATAATATCTCGCTTTTAGGTGTTGTAAGTCCTTTTCCGAGCATTCAATTCAATATTCGTAGTCTTGCGATATCTGGCAACTTTTTATTTTCCAAATAATGGCATGTGGCAACTCTTATCTCTTTCATTCAACTAATTCAGATAACCTGATTTATAAGCCACGCCTACAACTCTCTCTCTCTCTCTCTCTCTCTCTCTCTCTCTCTCTCTCTCTCTCTCTCTCTCTCTCTCTCTCGATGACGTCATTCTATCATACGTATAAATACATATATTCCTATATATTTGTATTTATTAAATATAGACTTATATTGAACTTTAAAATATAGAGGTTAGGTTACGTTCAATCCAATAAAAGTGATCACTAATGTAATTCATTCACTTGTTTGCGTGAACTACGCTGAAACCTCCCCTTTGTTTGGCTGTGCAAACGCACACCAAAACCAGGATATTGTTCATCATCACCCCCCCCCCCTTCCAAGGGAGGGGGTGGGAACACTTCACACAAGCTTGTGCTCGATTCTGTGTCTTTTACTTTACGGAACCCATAATGACGATCTGAAAGAAGATTGTGAGATGTTCAAGAATCTTTCTATTAAAGGTAGATTCAAAAACTTTAGAAAGACAAGGAATCAAAGCAATTGGACGCTAGTTGGAGGGTTGAAAGCGGGTTCTTAAGAACAACAGGAGGAACACCATCAGGACCGTACGCCTTCCTGGAGTTGAGCCCAGATAGGGCAGAAGAAACATCTTCCTATTTTCTAGATTCTATTTTCAGATATAATTAAGTCGGAGGGAGGAGGTGATGGAGGAACAGCACCGGAATCGTCCAGGGTTGAATTGGTAGCGAAAGTTTGAGCAAAGAGTTCACCTCTATCGGAAGAAGAGACGTCAACTGAGCTGTCGAAATGGAAAAGAGGAGAGAAAGAAGAAGCAAAGTTTGGAGAGGTTCTTGGCTAGATGCCAGAAAGAGCGAAAAGAATTCGAAATGGAGAGGTTTTCTCTCATTTGTCTGATGAAGGAATTTTTGGCGAGTCGAAGAACTGATTTTGAACGATTCCGTGCAGAAATAAAAGCTAAGTGAGAGTCAGGAGTTGGATGGTGACGGCACCTTCTGAAAGCCTCCTCTCTGTTGCGGATATAATTAGAACAAGCAAAGTTAAACCAAGATTTTTTGTCATTAGTAGCAGGAATAGTGTATGGAATGTACACCTCCATGCCCGAAAGAATCACCTCCGTCACGCGCTCAGCACACTCGGAGGAGTCACAGCAACGGAGCAGTAATTATTTCATGGGAAATCAAAGAAGTACTGCCTAAGGGCTTCCCAATCAGCGGGGCTAAAGTGCCAAAGGCGCCTCCTCTTGGGAGGATCCAAAGTCCGAACTGGAGCGACAGGACAGGAAACAGATATAAGATTGTGGTCGGAGGAGATCAATGGAGAAAAAAGTTTGACAGAGTAAGAAGAAGGATAAATAAATAGAGAATGTTGGGCCTACCTCAAAGGTGATCGGGGATACGAGTAGGGTGGTGTACAATCTGCTCTAAATCATTCAAGATAGAAAAGTTTAAGCTAGTTCACCAGGGATGTTAGTGAAATAGGAGGAAAGCCAAAGGTGGTGGTGAACTTTGAAATCACCTAAAATGGAGATTTCAGCGGAAGGAGATTGGGATAGATTGTATTCTGCTTTGGAAGTGAGGTAGTCAAAGTATACAGCGCAGGTGTATTTAGTTTGAGATTGGCATCTAAGCCGTAGCCAGAGGGTATAGAATTCGGAAGATTCAAGTTCGGGAATACGTGATCAAGTTAGGTCATTACGTATATATACGCAACAATCGCAACATCCACCTTTGGAATGAAATTGAGTTCGAAAAGCAGGAGAGCACAGAAAAGTGGTTGCTGTCATTCGTCCCAGATAGATACCTGAGTTTCATTGAGGAAGAGAAGGTGAGGTTTAGAGGGGGAGAGGTGGCGTTCAACAGATTGAAAATTTGAGGAAAGGCCACGAATGTTGCAGAAGTTTGTGAAAGTGAATCTGGCAGAGGCCCAAACATCTCGAATGGGCATTAGCAGATCCAGCCTCGCTGCCCGGGTCTGCTTTCCCGGTATCAGCAGCGGGATAGCCAGAAGATGGGACATTTATTGTCCCTTCCCCAGGGGAATCCGAGGCTTTTGAAGTCGTTGCTATTATTTGTTTTTTTAATCTTGAAAAGATTATGTAGTATGTAAGATGCATGAATGTGTAATGAAGAACAGGGACTGCTCACAGGGTAGATAAGACACGGAAAAAGATCAGCTGAGGAGGTCAGTGGCAGGAGAAACGGGAGTTCCAGCACTCCCTGTCTTCTGCCTAAGTTAATAGTTAGAAATAACATATATTGGGCGTATAAATCAGTATTTTAAGCTTAAAATTATGCTCCTAAACTAGGAAGTCGACTTATAGGCCCAGTCTAAAAAATTAACCTTCCACGTTCCATTTTAGCTTGTATTTAAAGACAGGTCTACCTGTCATAGGTCCTCAGTCCTGCATTAGCTCGCTTTTGGTCAACATCTGAATTGGATTCATATGACGAAGCACTCGCAAATGTATCTCAGGATGTATATAATGAACTTATAATGTCAGATGATGATTATGAAGGATATGATAACTAATTTTTACAAGGTTTTTACAAAGTTTTAGTTTTTTATGTTGGCAAGTTGGTGGTCGACTTAAATACCCAGAATAGGCTAAAATCTAAATCTGAAATTGAAAGTTAGGGGATCGACTAATCTGGACCGTAGACTTATACGCCCCAATATACGGTATATTTAAATTATATCGGCTGGAAAATAAAATATAAAAAATTAGTATTAGCCAGTTAGACCAACTAATGACAACTATATTTTAAATTACACCTACACTAACACGATCTTAGTTGTAGCTTGTTGAGTAAATTAACCCACTTTTTGTTATTCTTTATACTTTTTTCTTCGCTCCTTATTGCATGTCTGTAGTTTGCATGTTTGCATGGTATGATAGTGTTTGAGTTAAGAATGTGTTGTAATGTGTTCTTATTTTACTTCTTTTCATCTTTCACGCCTTTCCAGCCTAGTGGGCTGCATCCTCTACCTCCCCATGGAGTGGAGGATCGGTCTGCAACAGTTGGAAGAATGTGTTGCTTTGAGTTAAGAATGTGTTGTTCTTGAGTTAAGAATGTGTTGTTCTTGAGTTAAGAATGTGTTGGTCTTGAGTTAAGAATGTGTTGCATGGTTTGTAAGCGTTCTTATTTTACTTCTTTTCATCTTTTTCCGGCAGAGTGGGCTCTACCTCCCTATGGAGTAGAGGACCGTTCTGCAATCTTTCCTATTCTCTCCGACTATTTTTCTAACTTGTCGGCAGTGGCCGGCGGATGATGATGGTGAGTCTTTTTTCTTTTTTTCTGAATGAATGTTAACCCACGAGTGATAGGTGTTGCTACTTACTTAACTCCTTATTCTCTTCTGTTAACCCCCTACTCTTTCCTTTCTCTCGGGCTAACCTTAGAGTGGATCTTAGGGTCTTTGTTAGCCTTGGCTTCTGTAGATCTGTAGATAAGTAGTTATGGTCAAATTTAGTAAATTATGGCTAACCTTATTTAAGTGTGGTGGTTTTACTTCTGGTCTCAGTAGTCTGCATAATTTATTAAAACATTAGATACAGACCTACAGCTTTGCAGTTTGAATAACCTGCAAATAAATGCTATGAGGGTTTTCTCTCAAGAACGTATCTCAAAGTTCAGACAAACTCGTCAAACTGGATTATATGTAAACTCCTGCCAGATCCCCCTGCTTCAAGATTTTAAAACATAAGATCCAGCCCTCCTACCAAAATTTGCCTATGGTACATTGTTGGCCTGAACACCTCATTATTAAATTTTCTCCCTTTTCAGCTAGGTTGTTAAAGTTAAGTAAATTAGATACCCCTAAATTATATTAACCAAACCTAGGCTGATCGTTGCTTGTTAAACCCTGGAACTTTACTGATATAAATACATTTGTATTTTGGAAGCTGATCAGGTTGATTTGCATATCTAGCCATGGAGATTTACCCAATTTGGGTATGTTATAAACTGCAGTCTTGCTTTTGTTGACTATCTTTATCGGTGTCAAGATTTAATTTAAATTTTTATTATAAAACATCTGAATGTGACATTCCTTGATGTTCTGCCATGTATTATGTAAAAACCTAAAGCTCTAAATGGTCATTCTGCCTTGCTTTGCCTGAGAAGGAGCTTGACGAGAGGAGTAATTGTGATAAAATGGAAAATGGTTACAGAATGCAAATACCCCACCCCCCAGTTAAATGGAGACATTAGTGATAAAAGTGCTTTATACAAAAACTATGAATTAGCCAAAGATCATACTTCCTGTATAGATGAAGAATCTAGTGAACTGTATTATTTTTCTTATGCGGGAAGAAGGGGCCGCGGGCGAACACCACAAAAACGCCCCCCTCCCTCCAATAGAAAGGGAAGAAAAGAGCAAAAATAATTTTTTTTTAAATTTTGAAAAGATTGTGTAGGGTGTAAGATGCGTACGTGTATAGTGAAGAATATAGGGAGAAGTGTGTGTTTGGGAACATGCTGGACAGGGTGGATGAGAAACGGTAAAAGATCAGCTAAGGAGAAGAATGGCAGGAGAAACGGAAGTTCCAGCATTCCCTGTCTCCTGCCTGATGTCCCCATTAGGAGTACTTCCCTGGTCGATTGGTGCCATTCAAAAATTACGTAACGCTATTTTTACTAAAACCTGACACCCCCCCCACCCCACTGTAACGTTCCGTAACGTGTGGGGTGTGGGAAGTGTTACATAACATCTTTATAGGGGGTGTTTGGTCTAGCGTTAGAGAACGTTCCTGGGGGATCTGGGGTGTCAAGTTTTAGCAAAAATAGCAAAATATAGCAAAAGTAGTAATTTTTGAACGGCCTCATTGGTGTCTTCAATCTCCTCCTCCAAAAAAATGATAAATCTGCTACAGCAAAAGGTGAGGGTTCACCAGACAGTGTTATGGAATCTTTTGATAGAATAGTGTTGTTGTTGTTGTTAGATAAGAAAGCCCCAACTAGTGACAGTGAAAATAATAAATCACTCATTTGTACCAGTAATGAAGTGATTCTAAAGAAAACTGGTTGGAGGATATCTGTTGGGAAAAAAGATCTAGACATTATACAGGGTGTCCCGTAAGTCTGGACCCATAGGGAAAAATAATAAAATTACAAAATAGTCCAAAAATTTATTTATAATATATTTTTTTATTATTTTTATTATTATTTTTATTATTTTTTTATTATGATCTTACTCCGCTGGAGTTTTATTTGTGGGACCACTTGAAAGCCAAAGTGTACGAGGTCAAACTTCAGAACATTTTCCACCTTAAAGCACGCATTGTGGAGGCGTGTCAAGAAATTTCTGCGACTGTGATTCAGAAAGTGCTGTCGCAGTGGAGATTACGTCTTCAACTATGTGTGCGACACAACGGCGGACACTTTGAACAGATTATGTAATAAATTTTTGGACTATTTTGTAATTTTATTATTTTTCCCTATGGGTCCAGACTTACGGGACACCCTGTATAGTAGTTAGAAATGATCTAAAGTTTTCTAAACAGTGCTTAGAGGCTAGGAATAAAGCAAATAAAATTCTAAGTATTATTAGGAGAAATGTCGGTTACAAAATTAAGGTCACCTGCAGAGTATATAATTCATTTGTTAGGCCTCACTTAGAATACTGAATTCAAATAGGATTCGTTCATAGACAGGATATAGAAGTGTTTGAAAGTGTGCACTGTGTAGGGTAGTATGACCAAACTTACAGGTAGGTTAAAAATGTTAGAATGCAGTTAAAGATTAAATGAGTTGGGCATGTTTAATTTTGAGAGACATTGTTTGAAGGGAGATATGGTACAGCGGTTCAAAATGTTTTCAGGTTTGGACAATTTTGATTTACTTTTTCTTATTATAGTCTGATGCATGAACTTGAGGGCATAAGAAAATTAGAAAACAGACTTGTAGATTGGGCCTAAAAAAAAACTTGTCATAGAGTAAAAGACTTTTGGAATCTACTATATATGATTTTGTAAATGGTATTATGGTAATCTTTAGATAGTTTTAAGAAAAATTTAGATGCTTTCATGAATGAAAGAGGTGGATTGTAAATTATGGAGATAATGTATATTTTAGCCAAGACTTAAGTATAACTGCAGTAGTTTTGTAAATAGTTTAATGATAACTAGCCAACTTGAAATGGTATTTTGCAAAAATTCAATCACAAATTATAGCTTTAGACCATTTATCTGGCTTGAAAAACCTTGATAAGCCCCTAAGTGGCTTCGTGTCATCCAAATGTAATGTAAACATGTAATTAGCATAGTGAAGCCAAAAACCTACTAATCCTGATAACATTTAGACAGGAGTCTGAAGAAAGGGGAGGATGGCTTAGCTGAAGCACTAATTATTTTGTTGGCTAGGTCTATTAATTATACAGAAGTATCTGACGAATGGAAAAAAAGCACATGCAGTACCCATTTACAAAAAGGGTATATTAAAAATGAGGTAAGAAACTAGTGGGGTCTTAATGTAACATCATTGGTATGGGAGATACTACGAAGAATTATAAAGAACAGCTAGTATTCAGGAACACTTAGATAATTTTAATCTTATTCCAAGTTCCCAGGATGGAATTAGATTGGGAGGATCTTGTTTAGCTATCTATTCTTAGACTTTTAGAATTTGTAACTAATTAGGTAGATGATGGGCATAATATAGTCTACACATCATTTATTTCGATTTTAGAAAGGCATTTGACAAGGTCCTACATATGAGACTTCCATATAAATTAAAAGATCATGGAATACCAGAGCCAGTCATAAATTGAGAATGGTTATAAGACAGAAAAAAGTAATTTTAACTTTATGTGACAGAATAGCCTTAATTGAAACAAGTTTCAAATATTACACGAGCTGGCCAATTTTTAACTTTACTTTGGGAATGATTTACTTATGACTGGAATACATCTACACATTCAAATTTAATTCTCAACTAGTCGAACCAAAACGAACCAACTTGATGATTAGTTGACCCAAAATGTACGAGTAGTACCTATGTATTGGAGAAAATTATATTTAAATACAATGGCAGTAATTCACCTATTTACAGTTGTTTCCTGGATATAAGTAAGGCATATGATAGAGTGAACAACAATATTTTATTTAAAAAATACAGGGCCAAAAAGCTCCTTTGTACATATTAAACATATTAAAATTTTGGTATACCTGGCCATCTTTTACAGTTAAGTGGGTAATGTATTTGTCTAGGTGTTTTTATTTTTCCTGCGGCTTGAGGCAAGGGTCCTTGCTCTCTCCAGTCCAGGGAACTATCGTTCCATTTGTAGGGCGGGTCATACTATGCATTTGTTTTAAATCAATGGAGAGGGGTGTTCAAATGACATATTTTGGTGTATAGAACACAATTCTGAAGAAAATATTTCATTCTGATAACCCTAACCTACATCATTTTGCAGTTGATTATTATTAAATTGTTGATTATTTTACTATTGTAGTTACCCCAGAATATGTCTTCTCACGTTTTCTATCATGGCTGCTCACGTTATCTCTCATAGAGCATTGTTCTAACTAATTCATATAAACACATATAATGTAATTCATATAATAATAATAATATTTAAATACTCAAATAAAAAGGTGTGCCATTCCACTTAATTGTAATTATCATACAGTTTGGTATATGAAATATATATTGCCCTTGCTAGTGTAAGGTATGGCATAGGGCTGAGGCCAACTGCAGCGATAGCAACAGCAGCTCTGATTGACGCAGGAATCATCACAGAAGACAATACAAATAAAGTGATTGATAAGAGCAAGGTCAAGAGAGCACAGGAGAAGTTGATGAGAGAGCTGGGGGAACAGTTCGAGAAGAAGTGCAGGGAGGAGGGGGGATCTCTTGCATCCTCTTTGATGGGCGGATTGACCTGACCAATGTGATGATGGAAGCTGAGGGCAGTGACCAATCTTTTCCTGCAAAGATCAAGGAAGAACACTATAGTGTTGTTAGTGAGCCTGGCAGCTACTATCTGTTCCACTTTACCCAGAGAAAGCAACTAAAGAGGAGTCACATGCGGAGAAGATTGCTAAGGTCCTGTTTGCCTGGCTGAAAGAGAGGGGTTATGATAAGACCTTGTTGGCCATTGGAGGAGACTCAACAAATGTCAACACTGGTGTGAAAGCTGGAGTAATGCGGAAGCTGGAGCTGCACCTGGGGAGAAAGCTGGTCTGGTTGGTGTGCAACCTGCACACTGTTGAACTTCCCCTGCGCCATCTCATTGTTGACCTTGATGGCCCTACTCTGTCAGACAAAAAATTATCCGGGCCAATAGGAAAGCTCCTTGATTCTGCTACAGACTTTGATATCAATCCAAACTTCACCCGAATCTCTGTTGGCCCTCCACTGATCAAGCTTCCTGACAAGGTCATTCAAGATCTCTCAACTGATCAATACTATGGCTATAAAATTGTCTGTGCAGTCAGGGATGGAGTACTTCCTGCAGGGCTGGCTCTGTTAAAGATAGGACCAGTAAACCACAGCCGCTGGCTCACCACAGCGAACAGACTTCTCAGGCTCTGGGTGTCAAAGCACGGACTTAAAGGAAAGAACCTGAAGATTCTGCAATTCATTGTGGAATTCATCATTCGAGTGTATTACCCATGTTGGTTCAACGTGAAGGTCAAGCACTCCTGGATCGAAGGGCCTAGGCACATCCTCTTTCAGCTGGACTGCCTCAAGTCCCAGAGAAAGGAGGTGCTGGATATTGTGATGCCAACTGTGAGAAGATCTGCTTGGTATGCCCACAGTGAAGTCATCCTCCAAACACTACTCTGCTCTGAGGATCAGAAGGAGAGGATTGAAGGGGTGGAGAGAATCCTGGCCATCAGGGGAGAGGGGGACCCGGACACTCAGCTGGGGGACTCCTCTGTTAGGAGCAGAAGGACACCCGACATCAATTGTGATGCTTCCAGCATCGGTGACTTGATCAGCTGGTCAGAAGGTGTGTCAGAGCCACCTCTCACCTGCTCTCTAAGCTCCTCAGAGGTGAAAAACTTCATCATCACCCCCATGGAGGTCCGCAACTGGCCTTGCCACACACAAAGCATTGAGAGGGTTGTTAAAATGGTGACTGAGGCTTCTGCTAAGTACTTCTCACAGGAAAAGAGGGATGGAGGGATCAGGGCTCAGGAGACCAGCAGGAAGCTGATGTCCAAGTCTGAGTCAAAGCAGGATTTGTGCAACCTGGCAAAGTTCAAGATGTCAGGAGAATGATCTTTGTAATTATATCCAGTGATATACATGCAGTTCACCTATTAATAAATATATGTAAAGTTGATTTGGCCTTGTCAATATAAATGATTTACTTATATCTTTTAATATATTATAAAGGGGTTCAAAAGGGTAAAATTGGCAATTTAGAAATACAAAATGATGTAGGTTAGAGTTATCCTATCCAAAAAAGAAGCTCATATTTGAATTCCCCATGTAAAAACACATAATTTAGACACCCCTGATGGTAGGATTTCCTTCAGATTCATGTTGTCACCTGAGTACGACCCGCCCTATTCCATTAGTCTCACTTCGGTTGTAGGTAAATTATTAGAGGGGATAATAGCGGATAGGATCGTTGACCATTTGGATTCCTACAAGCTGCTTGGGGATTCGCAGCATGGGTTTAGACGGTATAGGTCGTGTCTCACCAACTTGCTCGAGTTTTTCCACGTCATGTTGAGTATGATAAGAGTAGGGCGATTGATATACTTTATCTCGACTTTCAGAAAGCCTTTGATAAGGTACCTCACCGCCGGCTAATGACCAAAGTGCGCGCGCTGGGTATTGGTGGGGAAGTAGGTAGGTGGATTGAAAACTGGCTGAAGAATAGGCGGCAGAGGGTTGTAATTAAAGGGGCTAGTTCGGGTTGGGCCTCGGTCACTAGCGTGGTTCCTCAGGGTTCCGTTTTCGGGCCACTGTTGTTTATCATTTACATGAATGATATCGACGGTGGCATCGTCAGTAGGATCGCCAAATTCGCTGATGACACCAAGCTTGGGGCCAATGTTGGGACGCCCGAGGCGATCGAGCAACTGCGTGCGGACCTACGTAGGATAGGAGAGTGGTCCGAAAAATGGCAAATGCCGTTTAACTTGGGTAAATGCAAGGTGATGCACATTGGCTACGCCAATCCCAAGTCGGACTACTCCATGTTGGGGAGTAATATCGAGGCTACTGATTTGGAAAAGGACTTGGATGTGCTAATTAGCAGCGACCTTAAGTTTACCAAACAGTGCGTAGAGGTGAAAAAGAAAGCCCAGAAGTTGTTGGGTTATATCAGGAGGCAATTTCGATTTCGGAACAAGGAGATTGTGGTCTCTCTGTACAATTCTCTGGTTCGGCCGCACCTGGAGTATGCTGTGCAGTTCTGGTCGCCCACCCTCGGGAAAGATATTGAGAGGCTGGAGCGAGTGCAGGCGAGGGCCACAAAGTTAATCCCTTCCGTTAGGCATATGGGCTACAATCGACGCTTACGCGCCCTGAATTTGTTTTCGCCGGAAACTCGGAGGCTGCGCGGTCAACTCATCGAGGTTTTCAAGTTCTTACGCGGGTTCAACAATGTCGATTTTCGAAGCATGTTTAGTTTAAATGATAACCAAACTCGCAACAATGGTTGGAAGTTGGATTTGAAACGGTTTAGGACTAGTGTGTATGGGAATTACTTTACGTATAAGATCTGTGACACGTGGAACAAACTACCTTCAGAAGTTGTGAACAGTTCTTCTGTGGATCTGTTCAAGAAAAGGTTAGACCGAATCTTGCACACTATTTGAGGGTGACAGAATTTTTCCCTGGCACCCGTTGCCATTGGTGCCTCCTCGGTATGGGCCGCAAGGCCTTTTGAGGTACTACTTTTCCTTGTAACTCCTTGTAACTCCCCGTAGCGACGCCAAGGGGAGCGAGGGGAGGTGGATGCCTCCCCTTCCGCCTCCCCTAAAGAATCTAAGAATATACATCTCCCATATTGGTGTGCAATACTATGGTATGCAACTTCCTTGTAAACTTCTAAGGATTTTGCTTGTTTTGAATTGATTCCAAGTCATCACCAGGAATAAGTTTTGAAAATGGAGCATCGCAAGTTTGAATTATGTAAATTCTTGATTCTTGATTGTAATTCCTGAAAGCTCTAATTAGTTAGATGATAGGCTTATTAGGTTGAAAATGAGAGGGGAACTAATAAAGGAATCACAAGAATTTAAGTATCTGGCTCAAATCATCATCAGTCCCGCAATTAACCCTCAATCCCTCTCCATTATAAAAGTTCCGCTAGGAATACCCGGGGTACTGGTGTACCCCAGTAAGTGACAACTCACTCGTAAGAAAACAATATCAAAGTTTCTCTGCTAAAACAAACATGACTATAAGGAACTGCCAATTATGTACAAGTGAAGTTAAAGGCACTTTCTTCAGTAGCCTACCCTCTGGTTGCAACTCTGGGTGAATTATAAAAAATGGTTCTGGTAGAACCCTATAAGACATTAGCATGTTTCTAAAGTTGTACTGATTTCTGTATAGGCTAGGTACCTTCCTGTTGAAGTAATAAAATCATTATAGTGTCAGGTTGGTAGGTATATTATGGTAACAATAATTAACAGTTAAAGATTAACCTTATATCAACCTAAATATCTGAATTGCCGATATGATTTAGGGTCGACTTAATTAAAACAGTGGTTCCCTACCTTTTTGAAGCTACCACCTCATTCCACCAAACAGTATTTTTGAATGCCCTCTTTATGGATATAAAATTCAGCAAACAATACGATGATTAGTGAATGTAACTATCTTTGAAAAATAATCACAATACAATAAATACATTGATATTTATTGCTGTAATCTAATTTTAGATTACATTACAATTGTGCAATGGAGTTAATACTTAAATTTGCATGCCATTCAGTTCTTTCTCCGAGTGCCCCCTTACTCTCAATGATCATTGGTGCGTGGTACTGCATTTGGAATCACTGACTTAAAATAAGTAAAAGAGCAACCTAATTTTATAACAGTTGACGTAGGCCAGGGCAGTCTTGTAAACTTTTGAATAAAACCTGAAGATTGTAGACTCCATCTTCATGAAAACAGCAAGACCTATTGGTACTGCCTTGATTTATCCACGGGTGGCACTAGGCTTTACTAGGCTTTGCGGAGCTGGCGGTCAGTATTTGGAAAACAATTTTAGTGGGTCGGTTAAAAATTTTTTTTTTGGTATTTGTATTTGATCACAAATAACATAAATCAAATCAAATGTCAAATGAAATGTATATGTTGATGCATATATACAGAATCACATTACCACTTACTGTAAGGAATAAAAATTGAAGACAAGCAAAACCTACCTCTCACTCTCAGGCTCTTCATCACAGTGTCACTCACTTTAAACTTTATCCAAACAAAAATAATAAGCTCAACCGCCACCGATTGGCATTAAAGCAAAGCTTTCATTTTCTATGAGCATTTTCTATGAATGTGTGCAGTTATCACCGATAACTTTAGAAAAACGAACTCATTAGTCTGACAGTAAAAAAAACAAAAAATCAGTCAATACATTGTTTTCTGTCTGAAAATCACTACCGTACTGACCAAATCAGTACGTCTGGTTATATTACTTATACATATCTTTTATCATCTATAGCCATAAATATCTATAGGAAAATATCTATATGAGGCCCCTAACCAGATAATTTTTTAGTAATTAGGTAGGCATTTCAAGTACTTAAAAAAACATAATTTTGGGCGAAATGCTCTTATTTTATTTTAGTTGTGGTGAAATCTTTCTGTACGTGGACAACTGCCCACCCAGTTAATATGTTGGAAGTACGCCTGGCTTTCTTTAATTGATGTTAAAACCCTTTAAAATCACCGTTCAATTTATAATGATTAAAACATACGAAAATTATAATAAGGATTATTGTTTAATTAATTATATACAATAGAAATTGGGTTTTAGTTTCCACAAGACCACAATGCTATCTGTATCGTGTGATCTCTCAGTGCTGCCAGTGGGCCAGCCGAAGACTGTGTGTATGTGTGTGTATGTGTGTGTGTGTGTGTGTGTGTGTGTGTCAGTGCCGGATTAAGACCCTATGGGCCCTAGGTACCAAGATTTTGGGGCCTTCCTCGTAGTTTGTAATGTTATAAAAAAACTATAGTATCATACTGAAAAACGTTTTTTTTAATATTACACACTTTTTTAAAGGAATAATAAAAAAATAATACCAAAAATAGGCTTATTGTTTTATTATTTTATTTACAACATACGTTTTACAACCTACATTTGTCTGTGAAGTCCAGGCTTCTACCAATCAAGTGACTTGGATCATCCAAGTTACTTGATATACCGTAATGAAAGAAAATAATTATATTATGTTTTCAACATTTATGATCCAAGTATCAAGTGACTTGGATCATCCAAGTTACTTGATGTACCATAATGAAAAAAAATATACTATGCTTTTAACATTTGTGATCCAAGTCACTTGATGTACTGTAATGAAAATATAATTATATTGTGTTTTTAACATTTTATTTATATTTTAAGATTGAAATATACGAAAATAAGCCATTAATATTGCTCCATTTCTATTTTTAAAACATAACAAGGACTCGTAAAGTTGTAAAAGAAAACTGGATCCAGAAAATACAAAAATTATATTGATTTTAAATTGAATGAAACCATAACAAATATAAAATCTTTGAAGAAAAGGAATTTGAGAAAAGCTGACAATCACTAAATGAAATCAAAAGATTGACAGAATAATGTATTTTTTTCCAAAAAAACATGAGAATAAGACATTTTCACCTTTCGAACTTTTGATGCGACAAATTTTCTGATCAGTAAAGAAAAATCTATTTTCTTAACCAAATCATGTTCTATGCACGTCAACTCAGTGCATTCAGACGTTCTTGACGTATTGTCGTTGTTTTCTCATTTTTGGTACGAGAAAGTTTTGAAAAGGATCTCTCTCCTTCACAGACCGAACATGGCATTGTCAGATAAATCGTAAAAGCAATATGGCGACATTAAGAAAACATTTGTCTGACAAAATTCTTTTTATGATATCCATGATGACCTTCGAGGAACTTCTTTCATCATTCTCCCGTATTTCTTTGACTTCTTTCATCACATATGTTCATGGAAATGGATCAATTGTTTTCAAACTCCTCTCCTAAGCAGGGTTGGTGATTTTTTTATTTAAAAAAAAAAGAAAGAATCAGATTTATTTGATTCAAATCAGATATTTTTTGTTTTTTCGCCATGTTCAAGATACACTGATTGAAACAAGAAGTCAAAAGGGATCCTTTTCATTCCTATAAGTTCCTGTAGCACTAATAACATGAAGTAATTGAAGCAAACTATTGTATTAGCTATTTAAACAGTTAAGTCGTCTTTGAGGTTGGATAAGGAATGTAAAGTTCTGTAAAATTGCAAGTTAGGCTATAAAGACTTACCGTATATCATTCCTTTTGTGCGTTTCTTCATTTAATTCGTTTTTTTCCTCTTTATTCCCATTTGAGAACGTATTTTTTGACATATTTATTTATACATATATACTCTAGTGTATTCTAAAAAGATAGTATACCATGTTGTAACATGTTTATCAGAGACTCCTTTGTGCTATCCTGTTGAAACTTGCACCGCCTTTGAGCCGAAAAAGCTGTAAAATTAGTATTCCTTTTCAAAATTTTAAATTAGCATTAAGGGCTCAAGAGCTATACTGTATTTTTCAGTTGTAATTTAGAAATATATATAGTTTTTATTGGAGTTTTAACTCCATAACTCTTTGCTTTGGGTGAACAAATTAAACTATCGGAGCTATTGAAGAATAGGGACCCCAGCCTTCTTTAGTTAGGCTTATAAGGCTAACTAACGAAAATATCACGACCTAACCTAACCAATCGTTAGGTTAACTGTACGCCCTTGACGATTGGTTAGGTTAGGTCATGATATTTTCGTTAGTTAGCCTTATAAAGCTAACTAAAGAAGGCTGGGGTCCCTATTCTTCAATAGCTCCAAACTATCATGACCAGATGACCTTAAATGTTTTTTAAAAATTAAATATTTGTTTAATATGAAATCAGTGGAATAAAAATTGAATTTAATTATTGATGCTTTATAGAAATAATAAGTATGTTCTACAAATGTTTACTCACTTTTGGCCAGTGGCTATTAGGATTTTAATTAATGTTTAAAAAAAAGGTTAACACGGATATCTTAATTTGTCACTATAATCAATAGAACTGTAAGTAAATTATATAACCTTGTTTGGAGCAAGTGTAGTTTACGTTCCCTCTGACGCAAAAGGGGACACAACTACACAGTCTACACTAGGTCAAAGTTGGGGAATGTAAACTACACTAGGATCTTTAGGAGACATTTTTTATGAATCCATCAAATAAAATGTTAAAACTAACGAAAATGTTACGACTTAACCTAACCAATCGTCAATTTATATATATATATTTATATATATATATATTTAGGGTGGTCCACAAAATGGAAGTATTTTAAATTGTTCCTCCCAGGGTTTCATTAGGTTCCTTTTCCCAAAATACTTCTCTGAGCAAAATTTGGGTTCAATCGGTTAATATTTAGAGGTGGCTCAACTACCCCCAGAAGTCCACATTCATGGCTTCTGGGTCCCCCCCATATATATGGGTATTATCCGCTTGTTGGCGGGGGTATCATGGCTGACCAGGCCACTCATTGTTGCCCAGCTAAGATTGTGGACTTGTTAGAATCAGGAAACCTCTTTCGGTGCTCATCCACCACACTTAAGAGAAACTGGAGTTGATCTTCTCCTTTCGTCAGAGTTCCGCTGAAGGTCTGAATGAGAGCTACTGCCCTTTCAGCATGATCATTAACTACTTTGATGTTTCCTATGATTCTTTTAGCTTCTTGGAAGTTTTCATTCTCCTCCCAGGTGCTGGGGTCATCATCAAGAAAACTAATATTGATCGGTAGGGCCTTAAGAAGCTTTAATGAGTTCTTTGTGGCAAGAGTTTCTAATTTCAGTGTTGCTTTGCATTCCTTGAGTCTTCTTCTCTTTGAGAAGTCTAATGACCCCTCCTTTTCCCTCATACACTGGACCATGATTCCCTTGGTGTCTGGTGCAACAGTTTGATCGAAGAGAGCAAGGGCTACCAGCTCTTCTGATAAGTACCATAGGTGGTTTTCAAATTTCTTGAGAGCTGCTTTGGACACTTTCTGGTCATGATAGTCCTTTAACTTTTGAATAAGATCCAGATTATTCTTCGGAGCTTGTGATGGAATAGGAGCAGTGATCCAGCTTTTTAAGTAGATTAGGACTCCAAAAAGGGTAAGGGTTTTCAGGTCCTTCTTCTCTCGAGGAGTCAGGGTGATTTGATTTCGAAAAAGCCACATTTTGATGGCCTCGATAACTTTAGCCATCCACCTTGCATAGTGCGTGCCAGCAGGACGTTTGAATGTGTAACTTTCAATTTTTTCACCAAGAAAGATCAAAGAAAGTTCCAAAAACTCTTTATAGTCATCTCGAAAATTTCCAATGGCCAGATGTTCTTTGGCAAAGGCAATTATTTCATTTCTGAAAGGATCAACTTGCTCCTTCATCTCATCATCATCCTGTGATGTAGAGAAGGTTTTTAAATCAATGTAGTCCCACATAGATTGGAACCTTTTGAACAAAAGTGGCTCAGGGGCAGAAGATGAACCATGGACTGCTTCAAACACTCCTCCATACATGACTTCCATGCAATGATGCCTACAGGCAAAATAGAAGAGTGGTCGACCAAGTTTCTGTTCCAGGAGAACGCATGCTCCCCTGTTTGTTCCTGTATTTGATGCTGTAGTATCTGATAACATTCCGATTATTGACTTATCTATGTTCCATTCGGAAAGAAGATTATACACTGCAGCTGATTGAGCTTCCCCTGTTCCACTGGTAGTTTGGGAACACCAAGCAGTTTTGAATCACCTGATTCAACTGAAGAGACAAGGACTGGGAGTCTGTCTACCTTTTCATTCTTGGCAAGTAGATTAGGGATCAACTTCCCATCCCAGTGGACAATCGAAATACTTGGACTAAAGCTAGCTTTAATGGCATGGGTTATTTGCCTTCGATGCCTCTCTCGGTGCCTTTTGATTGAAGAACGAGAGATGTTCACCTCTGAAAGATCTTGACCAAGGCTAGATGCAGTTTCAGCTAATACAAAGGTGGCCCTCCTGTCATTGATGCCAGTCCTGTCCAGAGCAGCAGCCAATTCAGGAGATATGATATTCTTTGCTGCCTTTTTCTTTGGTGGAGTTGGTCCGCTGGTAGATGGGGGATTAATAAGGTAATCTTCATCTTCTCTTTCTGACTCACATAAAACTCAGAAGAAGAACTTCCCTGATCTAGCATAACTTCCTGTGAAGCAGCATATTTTTCTTCTTCAGCTTTCCGCTTCCTATTTACCAATTTCATTTGCTTCTCAGCAGCTCTCTTTTCTGCCTTGTCAGTCACCATATCTGCAGAGACCATTGATCCCACTCGTCCCGCTTTCCTTTGTTGGATCAAGAACTGCCGGTCTTCTTCATTTTTGATTAAGGTAAGGCATCAGCATGGGCGACATCAAATAGGTTCTCCATTCTTCCTGAAAGGTTTTCTCTTTTTCTAACTGAGAGTTGCTTTTCCTCCCAGCATTCTTCTTAATCGCTTTCCACTCCAAGTGTAGAGCCTGAATTTTGTGAAGAATGTGGTCTTTCCTTTGAGTAGGGATTCGGGCTCTCTCCCAGAAGAGACGCAATTCTTCAAAAACAGCTTCTGAACTAGGTTTGATCTCCTTCTTCAAGACTTGATGATGGTGGAGGAACATGCGGAGGACCTGGCCACGGGAATGCAGCTTGGCTCCAGTGATTGTTTCCTCTGACTTTTTCATTAAGTAAAATGTACGTTTATTTGACATTGCAAAACCTGTAAATTTAATAAATCTATCTGAAAGAAAAATAATCATTAGTTAATGTATCTGAAAAAATGTTTCTTTTAATTATTCACTATATTAATAAAGGCATAATGGTATACAAAAAACAGCTTTGAGCCACCCCTAAAAGTTATTCGATTTGCCTTAAATTTTACATGAAATATTTTTTAGCTAAAAGGAACCAGATTATAGCCTGGGAGGAAAGAAAATTGAACTTCGATTTTTTACCCCATTCTGTGGACCACCCTAAATTATATATATATATATATATATATATATATATATATATATATATATATATTGACGATTGGCTAGGTTAAGTCGTAATATTTTCGTTAGTTTTAAAGTTTTATTTGATTAGGTATACGCGGACAAAGTTGGGGAACGCAAAGTACACTAGGATAATGTAGGGGAACATAAACTACACTAGGCACCACAGGGGACGTAAACTACACTTGATCCCCTTGTTTTATTGAAAACTAAACAGCAAAGTTTATTACCATTCTTTATGTATTACCGGATCAAGTAAAGATAAGCACCCCCAGCCTTCTTTAATTAGCCTTATAAGGCTAACTAACGAAAATATCACGACCTAACCTAACCAATCGTTAAGTCAACTGTACGCCCTTGACGATTGGTTAGGTTAGGTCGTGATATTTTCGTTAGTTAGCCTTATAAGGCTAATTAAAGAAGGCTGGGGGTGCTTATCTTTACTTGATCCGTATTACCTACTGTGTACCAGGGTTCGCAGGGGTGGCGAATCTTTTTACAGTCGCGTGCCAAATAAACCTGTAAATTATAAAAAGAAAAAGATCACCTGAAGCTCAGGGCCTCAGTCTTCTTTAGTTAGCTTTCTAAGGCTAACTAACGAAAATATCACGACCTAACCTAACCAATCGTCAAGGGCGTACAGTTCACCTAACGATTGGTTAGGTTAGGTCGTGATATTTTCGTTAGTTAGCCTTATAAGGCTAACTAAAGAAGGCTGGGGGCCCTGATCGTCAGGTGATCCAAAAAAAATTCGCGTGCCCACCAAAGTTCATATATATTACACCAAATTATAAACATTAACTCTACTATTTTATACTCATTTTTTTGGATAACAATTTCTACGCTTACGCGTGCCAGGTAAATGGGCACACGTGCCATAGGTTCGCCACCACTGACCTATATACTGTAGTGATTAATTAGTAGTCATATACTGATTTAAATTTGTGATTTTTTTAAAAATCATTTGATTTAAATCACGATTTAAATCAACCAATCCTGCTCCTTAGTCATTTTTATATTTTTTAACGCGTTTTTTGGATGCTTTTCTTTTGACTTCGAGATTTTCATTCTTGTAGTCAAAAAGGAAAGAGAACTCATTGTGCACACGTTCATATGCCACAGAGCGCTTCTCCATCTCCATGATGAGACTGTCCCAGAAAACTAGGAATGTTTGCGTTTTAAATTTCTCTTGAGGGGTGAATGTATGCTCAGGTACAGATGTTTCATCAGCTTGTTTCTTCAATAATACTGACTATATAACAGTCAATCTACGGGGGGCTCCGTAACCTTGGGGTCCCCTAGGCACGTGCCTACTATGCCTATTGGGTAATCCGGCACTGTGTGTGTGTGTGTGTGTGTGTGAAATTTAACTCTCATACTTGTAGTTTGAAGCTATATCAGGTATCTAAATTGATTTAAATATATGGGTCACCTGATGAATAAAGCCCCGAATGTCAGTCGACCTTGACGATTGGTTAGGTTTAGTCGTGATATTTTCGTTAAAACTAACGAAAATATCACGATTGAACCTAACCATTCGTCAATATATACCAGAGCATTTTTTTACCTAGTGAGTGGGCGACATGAACGTCACCCAGTGAAGAAAATTTGTCGCCCAGTAAATGAAATTTTAGAGTACTGAGCGACAAGGAATTTTCAAAATTTGTAAAAATAGAATTGTCTTGGGACTCGCAGGGCCGTAACTACCTATGAGGTCACCGAGGTCCGGACCTCGGTAATTATTTCCTAAAAAAAAAAAGAGACTGAACCGTTCTCCGTGTATGAAACGCATATTACCGCTTTTCTTTTGAAAAGAGGGAGCGTCGAGCGTTTTGTGTTTTGTGTTTAGTGTATAGCTTGGGTTGTGTTTGTAGATGTCATTTTGGTCTGAATTTTGCTCGTCCCGCCGCGCTCGAAAAAAATCTGGACCTCACTAATTTCTAAACCCTAGTTACGGCCCTGCTTGGGAGCATTGTCTTGGAAGCCATATAAATACATATAATACATGCACATATGCCACAATTAGAACTGTTTATCCTAAATGTAATATGAAATTTACATTGAATATTTATATATACTGTAGATAATGCTAGTGTTATTTCAGACTACACGGGGATAGTGGCCTCATTAGGGAACGTCCGGATCCATATTATCCTTAATCCAGGGGTGTGCTGGGACCGGTTCGGTCCGGTTGTTAAATTTTGATCGGATCACCGAACTGTTTATTTGTTTTTAACAAATATTTAACAGTCAGTAGAAATTGGTGCTGGTTAAGTATGCGGTCTACCTACGATTGGTTAGGTTTAATCATGATATTTTCGTTAAAACTAACGAAACTATCATGACTAAACCTAACCAATCGTCAAGGGCGATTGACAATGGGATGTAAACAAACAATTAGTAAACAAGATAAGAAGCTATAATTAAAAGGTAGACCGCCGAATCGTAGGTAGACCGCATACTTAACCAGCACCGTAGAAATTTATTTAGATCTAAATTTTTTTAATTTTTAGAGGATTTTATACAAAATTATAGGTAGTATCACAAGCAGTGGTCGTTTCAATATTTATTTATTTTTTGATGAAAAATTAGTTTATTTTTAGATAATTATGTCATTAGTGAGTATAAAGAATATGTTAAATAATTTATGCCAAAATGTTACAAAATTCTGTTTGGAAAAGCTAAAATGCGTTGGCTTCCTGGGCTCTGCCCCAGAACCCGCTGGGGGAGCTACCGCTCACCCCAGACCCCCTAGCTTAATGACTCGCGCTATTGGCGCTCGCCGATTTACGCCCCTATCTGTATCAGAACCGGTTGTTAAGAAATTGGCAGCACACCCCTGCCTTAATCCCGCCTTAGTCCCCCCCCCTACTTCCCGATCTGCCTTTGTTGCCCAGTGGCAAAAGCTTAAAAAATGCTCTGATATATACAAGGTCGACTTTCCCGCTAGGCCAACTAGGCCATGGCCTAGAGCGGCAAAAATTTTGGGGACGGTAATTTTTTGTATAGTAAAAATATTTTCTGTGCTGACACCATTTACGTTCGTCAAACTCTCAGAAACGAACTGACTCTTTCGTTTCTATGCATTGAAAATGAACTCACCAAGAGTATTAACTACGATGAACTCATAGATTCATTTGCTTCATACAAAGCCCGAAGGAAAATAATGTAATTACTTGTCTTACTTGTACATGTACATTTTATATTGTTTATATATTGTATTTGTTTATTTGCAACTTTGTAAATAAATAAGTTGTTTGGTTTGGTCTCGTTTGTTCAATGATATGTCAAATTTTTACTAAACATGTAACTTATCTAGTGTAATGAAGATACAGTTTTGGGGCGGCAACTTTGTTTTGGTCTACAGCGGCACTGTAGACTACACTAAGACGGCCCTGAATATATTATATATATATATATATTATATATACACAAACTCAGAATGGTTCCCTGAGAACAATATATGTTAAACACAGACCGTGCATGGCACAAGGAACTCTTCTGGGAAAATTAAATCCACTATAGTGGATTTAATTTTCCCAGAAGAGTTCCTTGTGCCATGCACGGTCTGTGTTTAACATATATTGTTCTCAGGGAACCATTCTGAGTTTGTGTATACTAAACGGACGTGTTCGTGCCTTGAAAAGTGGACGCTCAATGTCCCGGTTGAGGTTTAAGTTTTGTTTTTTTTTGGCTAAAAATACAATAGTTACCCCCTTTTTCTTTGATTTATTCACACGACGTGAATGCAACGAGTCTTTTACTTATATAGAGGTTCTGAGGTAGGGATCTAGGTTTGCTTAAACCTAGATCCACGTCCCAAAGCTGGATCCTGTCTGCTTTGCAGATAGCTGGTGAGGGAAGCTATATTTATGGGATCTCTTTGCGAGAGACCCGTTGCCCACGTCGGGCTAAAATCATGAAAAGGAAAAAACTATGGTATTTGTCATTTATCATTACTTATTCGGACTATAGTGGATTTAATTTTCCCAGAAGAGTTCCTTGTGCCATGCACGGTCTGTGTTTAACATATATATATATATAACAACGAAAATATCACGACTAAACCTAACCAATCGACAAGGGCGATTGACATTGGAGGGCTTTAGTCTTCAAGTGATCCAAATATATGTCGCATTGACTACTCATTGTGTGCAAAAAGTTCGACAAATATTTTTTTAAAATCTTCCACATTAATGTAGAAGTAACATTACCAAGTAACATTTCTTTAAATAAATTCCAATTCACTAGGATATAATTTGTAATCGCACATATAGAGTGAGTCATTATCTTATTATACAACCATGCAGATGTTCTGAGTGAGGTAGTCGTTCAGGATTCAGAAAGAAGTGTGACTTGTCTTAACTCCGTCATCAAAATTATGTATATGTATATATATATATATATATATATATATATAGAGAGAGAGAGAGAGAGAGAGAGAGAGAGACATCACCTCGAGGAGTAAAACGAAAAACGAGGGTTTGGTGTGTGTGTGTGTGTGTGTGTGTGTGTGTGTTTTTCACCTGGCTGGAAGTAGCTGACCAACCATAGGGGCATGAAGGATAGAAAATTAGTAATAATATTCAACGTTGACCGACAGTGAAAAGCGAAAATAATAATTTATGATCTGCCCGATTGGGAGAGAGAACCACAGAATCAAACGAAATAGCGCATCATCCGTAATGAACAATTTTAATTGAATTGAAAGAAATATCGTGGTTATTTTCATCATAAATATTATTCACGTGTTCCTTTTGTGAAATAATTTTCATATATACGTAAAATCTATTCTAAATAATGAGTCCTTCCCTGTACAAATTAAGTAACTTTAATCAGAAGAGATTAAAAGTTAGTTTCAAAGGAATGTAACGACGTGGTATGAGATAGTTTATATGCCCGTATCAGAGCGATAAAACGAAGAAAAATTAGCAGGAGGGTATTTTTTCAAATATATATTTTTTGGTATGTAAAAGTTGATTATTGAGTGTTAAACTCCGCTCACAAAACGCTTGAGGTTTGGGAGAATGTAAAAGAATCGCTAGGATATGTATATATATATATATATATGAAAATTATTTAATGAAAATAACACGTGAATAATATTTATGCTGAAAATAACCACGAAGGAAAAAGGAAACACAGAATGGTGCTCAGTGTTCCTAAGAATGTCAATAGACGAAAGCGCTTGAGCACCATTCTGTGGTTCCTTTTTCCTTCGTAATTATTTTCAGCATATATATATATATATATATATATATATATATCTCGAATTTACACCCTTAAACATTACAGTACTACAGTTACAGTACTAAGTTACCATTAAATCTAAATGAGAAATAAATTATTTTAATATTGCCCGAGTGAATGTTTATTCGTTAATACATATTTTTGTCTTCTGATCTCATTTGCTATTTGCACGTGAGTATTATTTCTAAAAAGAGTTGGCGGCCGTGGCGCGCGCGTGCGTCTGTCAGTAACGGCTGCACAGAAGCGGAGGGGGTCATTCAATGGTATGTATTTTTTTAGTATTATTAATTTCGCTGTCATTCATAGTAGCACTGGGATAGCACGCGGATTTTAATCATCAGGTGATTATCTTTAGAAATGGTGGCCACTAAAGTTCTTTCATAGTATGATGTCACACACACACACACACACACACACATCATTCTCTCTTCCTCTCTCTCTCTCTCTCTATATATATATATATATATATACTGTATGTATATATATATATATATATATAAAACCTTTGGTTAGCTTCCGCCCGAATTGTTCATTTTGACAAAGGTCAAGCTTTTCACTCCACCTTAGACCTACAGTTTAACGTGGAATCCGAACCACGCCCCATCAGCAGCCCAGCGTCTTAACCACTAGGCCACCTAGGGTACCCATTTATCTACCAACCACTTTCTTTATTGTGTGGAAGGATGAACAGCTGGGTTTTGCTGCGCGCCGGCTGCCGTCGGGTCTCGAGCCCGGGGCCGATGGATTCGTAGTCAGCGACGCTAACCACTATACCACCGAGGCGCATATATATATATATATATATATATATTATATATATATATGTTAAATATAAGTATTCATTTTAACTATCACATTGAGGTCGTGGGTTGATTCCCGATAGTGCATAACCGAATTATACGATAAAGATTGAGGTCGGGGGTTCACCTCCCGATAGTGTAATATCACTGTTATGCCTTAGACAGATTTGAATGTGGGCTGCTAAGGTTCATAGTATGACGTTATACACACACACATTATATATACAGTATATATATATATATATATATATATATATATATATATATATATATATATATATTATATACACACAAAATTTCTTTCAAGTTTAGCTTAGGTTAGGTTACTCTATACTAAATTTTCTACTTTTTTTGGTGGTGATGACACCCCTACCTCTTGGCATTTCCCCAATTAGCACTGGTACTCCCCCCCCCCCATTCCCTATCCCTCCACTCCTCCAATTTTCCCACTACCCCCACCCGGCACCCCCTTGGCAATTTTGAACCCATACTACTATATATATATTATACTCGTGTGTGTGTGTGTATATATATATATATATATACTGCAAGTAACTGCAGTTCCACAGTGCTTGATAACCACTCTAAGGATTCAGAGAAATCATGCTTATTTCCATGGATGCTGTAACCATTTAGACTGGTTCTCACTCAAATAGTTTATCATGATATCTGGTTGTTGTAATCAATTTATTTGTGTGTGTGTGTGTGTAAAACCCACGTATAAACTAAATTTTATAGAAATAGTGAACAGTGTATACTGTACAATACACAAATGGACGGACGAACGGACGGACCAAATGCATAGTTGAATATTTAGAAACCAATTGAAATGGTTAATAGAAGTTTTCAACCCTACTTTATTCGCACCAAGAATGGCATATACCGTATTTCTATAAATGAAAGTATAGGTACAGAAATAAATTTTCAAAGAGGTATAGAAATATATGAGTATTTTCTAGTACTTTCAGAACGTACACAAGACTCGTATAAAAGCTAATTTTGAACAATCCGTTTCTCAGAAGATGTTCACAATCTACGTTCAATTTTAAAAGGATAAGAACATTACTGTATGGCATTTGGCAACTGGGTACTTGTCCCAGTATTTTTTTTTACATAAATATAAACTTTCCCCCCACATGAAGCGAATAAACCTAAATAATTGTGTGGTTAGTATCTGATTTAGATATTTATATAATATTATCATCGATATTTACTCTCTTTTGAGCGCGACAGTGTTGTTAACTTATTATATATATATATATATATATATATATACAGGGTGTCCCATAAGTCCGGCATCATAGGAGAAATTCATATTTTTCTATTTCTACAAACCATAATTCATATTTTTCTTATGCTCGGGATGCCAATTCCCCGTCCACCATTCTGTTCAATGACGAGGCTGTTTTTTATGGAAATGGTGAGGTAAATCGACTGAAAACCCGCTACTGGTCTCAAAACAACCCTCACTGGTATACCTCTTCAAAGGAACAAGGTGCATCTCGGGTGATGGTATGGTGTGGCATTTGGAAGGATCGCATCATAGGTCCCCTCTTTTTCGATGAACATGTCACTGGAGGCACCTACCTACGTATGCTCAAGGAAGACGCATTTCCCAGTGTCTTGAACGAAGAAGGAAATTTCCCAACATGGTTCCAGCAAGACGGCGCTCCCGCACATTACAGCACCCAAATAAGGGAATACCTGTACCAACAATTCCCTGGTCATTGGATAGGACGTCGAGGGCCTGTGGAATGGCCAGCTAGAAGCCCGGATCTCACGCCACTAGATTTTTATCTCTGGGGCCACTTGAAAGCGCTGGTATACGCAGAGAAAATTACGAGTGTTGAACATTTGCTGCAGCGCATTATTGGGGCATGTAACACCATTACTCCTGACAACATTCACCGTGTGCTTGCTGACTGGGTATCACGTCTGAATTTGTGTATTGAAAACAATGGTGGACATATTGAGCACGTTCTGTAAATAAAAGCTTTTGTTTTGCCTTTTTTTATTATTTTTCCTATGATGCCGGACTTATGGGACACCCTGTATGTATATATATATATTTTTTTAAACTGGAGTTGTTTAACCTCCTTCGCAACATCTAAGGTCATATGAAGGAGGGGACCTAGAGTTTTACGTGGGATCCGAACCACGCGTCGCTACATAATCTGGGCGCGGAGGACGGTCTCCCATCCAACTACTACCCAGACCCACTGTCGCTTAACTTCGCTGATCTTTGGGAAGCGTTGTTACGACATTGGCCACGACGTAGCCATATATATATATATATATATATATATATATACACAGTATATGTATATATATATTTTTTTTTTAATTTTCATATAATGAAAATGAAAAGATTTTTTGGCAGACTATAGTCCATATGACAAATATTATTACTACAATGACAGTTCACATACTAAGGATAGAAATATATACAAATGATTAGAAATAATACAGTAATGTCGAAGTTAAGTGGAGCTACAGACAGACGTTTTCGTACCATGAAGTCCATAGCTTAGAGCAGTGGTTCCCAACCTGGGGTCCCCGGACCCCTGGGGGTCCGCGAAGGTAGTACTGGGGGTCCGTGAGCTTTCAATATTTCGAGAGGCTCCAATGAAAATCGTACATTTCCTTGCTCTTGGCTGGAATTATTAATACTTTATTTAATAGGCTGTATTTTAATTGCATACTCTCTTATATGTCCTTTATTTGATAGTGAAAAATGAGAAAACGAGTTAATAATTAGTTAATAAAAACAGTTTGTTTGGTAGACGGAATCTTTCAAAAACATGGGGTCCGTAGGAAAAAAATAAAAATAAAAGGGGTCCTTTGTGGTGAAAAGGTTGGGAACCACTGGCTTAGAGGATAAACGGCAGGACTCATGGATAGTTTGGATAATCGGGTTGGTTGATTTTTTAATTCTTTGTATTAGACTGTATTGAGCACGTCTTGTTACCTCCGGGAAGCTCGGGACATTGCGGGTAGCAAACATTTGCGAAGCTGAGCATCTCGTGGGGGTAATTTATGTAAGCGTCTAAAAGACCTGTTGTACAGCAAATTTAGAGTTCTGCCAGAACCTTTTTTATAATTCACCCAGAATTGCTGTCCGTATATATTACTACAGAAAGTACGAAAGAGAGTCTTTAGCTTCACTTGTACAGAACCGAAAGTTCCTTATAGTCATATTCGCTTTAGCACAAAGGCTTCGAGATTGTTTTCTTATATCCGAGTCATCACTCAAGGTAATAGTTTGACCCAAATACTTAAACTCTTGTACTTCCTCAATTACTTCACCTCTCATTTTAAACCTAATGTGAGCTGGCTGATTATAGTTTTTAGGATGAAATTGCATAACCTTAGTTTTTGTAACATTGAAAAGAATATCATGTTTCTGCGAAAACACTTCGCAGACTTTTAGTAGCCGATCCAGACCTTTAACAGAGGGACTTATTAACACCATATCATCGGCATAAACTAAGTTATTTATCCTTGTGTTATCTATACAACATCCCACTGTTGCCTCATTAAGTGAAGCAATTAATCCGTCAATATACACATTAAACAGCATAGGGGAGAACAAGGAGCCTTGTCTCACCCTGCAAGAGGCGCCAAAACATTCGGATAGTACATTGCCCCACCTAACGGTAAAAGATTGGTGGGAATACTAAAATTTCAATAAATTTAATATGTACATGGGAACCTTCCTGTCTTCTAGTTTTTTAAATAAAATATTGTGGTTCACTCTATCATATGCCCAGTGGTGGGCACCGTTAACCAAAAAGTTAACTTCGTTAACCGCTAATCCGTTAACCAAAAAGTTAACTTCGTTAACCGTTAATCCGTTAATTCGTTAAACATGTAACGGAAGTTACCGATAAACCGTTAACGTTAACTTTTATTATAAAAAAAATGAAAAACACAATATATATATAATTTAATTTTCCCTCTTCTTCTCGTTCTCCATTTTGTCCATGAGATGCATGTTGCCCTTCATGAAAATTAGCATATCAAAGTTTTCATCAGACAGGGATGATCTCTTGGCCCTCAGGATGTCCTTGCCCATAGAGAACAAACGCTCCACTGCAGCACTGGAGGGGATGGGATGGCTGTGTTGAACTTGATGAACAAGTCCACCAACACATTTTTAAATATTCACTAGCACAAACATGTTGCGCAAGAGACAGACTGCAAATAAAACGAATGTAGTTATTTTTGTAATTGTTACATATATATTATTGAAAGTGCCTTAAAATGCTCGTGATATTTCTTGAAAGAAGTTGAAACATTCAACTCAAATGGCAAATCTTTCCGCCTGATTTTACAGTCGACCATGTTTTGCTCAAAACAATGCCATAAATAACTACCATATTTGGTAAGACACAAATTGTGGCGACGGAAACAAATATATCGCCTGATTTTGCACTGCGGAAATGGAAATTCGTTCATCACTATTAACAGTGGCGGATTAATTGCGCACCTGCTCAGCACTGAAAATAATAGAAACTTTTAAACGTTTATTTATGAATTTTTGGGGTTAACGGACTTGAGTTAACGGAAGTTAATTAGTCCTATAATGATTTTCAAAGTTAACTTAAAAGTTAAATCGTTAACGAAAAAGTTAACTTCGTTAATTAACGATTAACGGATTAACGGTTTGTGCCCAGCTTTGCATATGCCTTACTTATATCTAGGAAACAGCTATAAATAGTTGAATTACTGTCAATGTATTTAGATAGTTTTTTTAAGTACATAGATACACAGGTCAGTTGAGTGGGACCTTTTAAAACCAAACTGATTAGATGTCCATAGGTAATCATTTAATCGGAGTAACAAGAGTTTTTCTAGTAGTTTCGAGAAGCAGGAAGCGACAGCAACACCACCAAAAGGCCTACCGTA